>JANFOE010003119.1:0-78002 GCA_025667525.1 Glebionis coronaria | reverse complement strand
TACTGCTGCAATCGAGCTAAAAGCTCTATCTTAAGAAGTAGCTAAACTGATGAGCCAAAACGAGAAACTAACCACTAAATTAGCCACTCCAAAACACTCACCAACTCAGCATAAAACAATAGTTCCCACTAAGAACGTAAGAATCACAAGATCTAAAGAACAAAGTCCTACTCAGATGGAATTAAAACGAGAACTTGCAATTCGAAAAGAAAGAGCGATTTCATATGAAAACAGAGAGAAGCATAACAGTTAGTTGTGCTGGGAATTCTGGGCCTATAATGTTTTCCTTTAGTAATGATGCTTATTAATAGATCTCCACTACTAAGGTCCCAAAATCATATTTTTATGTGATTATCCACTATTTGGGATAGCTTATTAACTCATCACGATTCAAAAACAGCAAATAAACAACTTTGTATATTTCAGTGTTTGGAATTGCCTATTTACTATAGTCACCTGTTTATTTTTTAATTACATAATTTGCTTTATACTTACAAACATTGTTTGTGTCAGGTAGATACCCCTAACAACAAAGCTTGGGAAGTAAGGGGTGGGTTCTTCAACGCCTTTTGAATCAGGTTATACATTTGGCCAGCTACAAGGTCTGAGTTTTCTCTAGCCATCTCAGTTCTTTGAATCCCGCTAGATATTCTAATATCTGCTTCCCAAGTTCAGGAACCTGTGTTTCTGACTACATCAATTAAACAACTATCTAAGATAGAAAAGCCTAATGCCCAAGGGTATCACCCTGGTGAGAGGTCAGTAGCATATCGTTTCCCTATTAACCAAGCCAAATGGATCTAACAGATCAAAAAGATTGAAAATCTTCTAATATATTTTAGTGCGCACAACATTAAAATGGTTATATTTTAGTGCCTATAGTGTTTCAAATGTATTTTTATGTTGCATAGGCTGGAAGAAAAACTCTCCAATATATAGCATGGGAATCAAATGCTTTGTAGGAAACAATGACCACGTCACCTATTCAAAATTCTTATATGCAAAGACCGAGATCTATGATTATTCGGGTACTATAGAAAAAGTTATAAGTTGAAGCTTAGTTATTCATTTTGCTCACATCGACGCATTCTTAAATTCAAAATTTTTTTCTGAACTTATAGAGAACTCCTTAAAATAGCAGGATAACAATAAAGTTGAATTTGAATTTCAGATTTAATTCAGTAGTGATTCGTTTTTCTTGATTGCATATTTGGTGATCTTGGCATCAGTAGGACCCTTTTTGAACCCCACATTATTCATGATGCATTTGAGCCGACTTAACTTCAGTTGTGAGAACAGATGGGCCAAAAAGTAACCTCCATGATAACACAAGTTCAACACAACCTATTGGTACAGTTCCAATGATAAGGATGATACCACGGATGATGATAATGATGTTTAATCGTAGACTGACACATCAGCAGCAGCGGCGCGCCAACGTAGCAACGAACAACTCAAGACTGTGACTACTGACATGCTTTATGGCTACGCTATCTAAAGAAAAGGAGAAAATGAAGAAGGTGATCAAAGCATGCAAAATAAAAAAGTTCTTCAAACATAGGAGAAATGGGAGAAGTCATTTTAAGGTTCTTTAACATTCTGATACGACCCGTAGCTTTTTAATATATAAAGTCTCTGAGAACTAATAGGCCATGGGTTATCAAGATGATAGCTGGCAACTCCACAAATATGCAAAGAGTATTTTGAGAAAGTCTTTTGTTATGTTTCTCTCTGATTTCAACAATGGATTGTAGGATCTGCTTAAACTTTTTTATTCTAATGATTCTTTGTTTCACGAAGATTTTGACCTTAAACGGACGACATTGTCATCACCATTGGATACCAAAGTTCAAAATATCTACTACATTTGAACCAGAAGTTGTTATGAATAGTAACCAATACTGTATCATTTACAGGGTAAAAAAACTGTAATTTTGCTCAGAACTATTACAAATATTGCATAGAATAAGATTGAGCGTTATAGGCAACCACTAATTGTTTGATTAATCCTTTTATGCAGACTACTCAGAGTATATTTGGAGTATCATCTTTGATAATCCTTTTATGCAGACTACTCAGAGTATATTTGGAGCATCATCTTTGATAACACATATACGTGAACTATCATTCGTGAAGAAAAACATTGTCCAATACCAAGTTCTATGACCAGAAAATTGGTTTGTACAACTTTGCACATTTGTACGATCTTCTACTAAGTATAACTCATTGCAATTTACTTATTCAGGAAGATGGGATCAAAGTTTTCAGCGATTGAAGGTGTTTGTTTCCTCACACTTGTGATCGCTGCTTCATCACCAGCAGGCCAACAGGTATTTAACTTGGACACCAAATATCTAATAGTCATTTGAAAACTTTGACACTTTATTCTGAAATCATATTGGGATACTTTACGTTAAAAAACACGAGTATGCAGACTTGCACGATACAAAATAGTACAAATGTTAAAAGTTTCACCCATTTCTTCATTTGCATTCCATTACACACTTTCAGTATCTTTCCGCAAATCAGTTTTTATTTGATCTATCTGCTTCTGCAAAGGTAAGCTCACTAGCAAGGGGTATTTTGTCATTACTGTCGAATGGGAATAATGGTGGTCAGGTTAGGTAACGAGTCAAAAGAGGTGACTTTTAGGTGTGTTGAATTTGACAGATAGAGTTGTGTTGACTGCCAAAGTTTTCTATCCGTTTTGGGCAACTCTGGACCCATTTAGACCATTTTCATTTTTTCTAAAAGATCTTAACTCTACCAGTTGAGACAATATATAACCAAATAAACCTATTAATAAGCATAATAAATAAGTCAAATTTGCCAACTCCAGACTACTAATCCATAAACATGAAGGTAATGGTTGCTCAAAGGTCACTTACTAATATTCATAGCTAAATACTTCACTATTATTCTCTGCTATGAATATTGTTTTAATGATCACACATGACCTTGACTGTCATAGAATTGCATTTTACCTTTTTTTTCTTTCTGTTTCACCAGGATATCCTGGAATGCTGCCAATGATTGCACCACCTGGTGTACGAGGCATGCCTGGCCAGGTGAACCCAGACATATTTCTTTCACCACGGTCTCAGCCGCCACGTCGGGTTCAAATCATTCGTGTTGAAGCTCAATTGTACAACATGCTTCAGACCACTGAGGTATGACTTTCTTTTTTTGGTGTTGAGGCTTATTGGTTTTATATATTTATTCGGAAATTTTGATCTCTGTTACTTTCTCCGTGTTGTGGTGTGTGACGTAATGTCCAATGTCCAACGTATGTGCCGCTGACATCAGTTGCAGATAGAATGTTGCTGCAGGAGGGACCTTGATTTTCTGGATTCATTGGGCCTGTGAACTTTTTTACTTGAAGCATGTGACGTTTTTTTGTGAACACATTTTTACTTGAAGCATGTTTTTTTTTGCGAACATCTTTTTTACTTTTGACATGTGAAGTTTAAAGAAGCCCATACAACGTTTTTATGGTCTTCTTAGCAGTCTATTTTTTTATGCGTAGGAACAAGATAAAAGAGATGCTAAAGTTTAAATGGAAAGAAGGAAACAAGAAGAATTTTGTTTGTCGTACCACAACTGGCCAAATGTATATCAATTCTATCAAGAAGACTCATTGCTCAAATAAATTGGAATATTTTTATCTATTAATTTACCGTCTAATACCAAAGGTCTTTTGGTCTAACGGTATGTGAGTGGCCCTCAAACCTAAAGGTTATGGGTTCAAGTCTCAGTGGACATGTGAGATAGAATTTGTGAGATAGTTAGTGTGAGTTGTAAAAAATTACCGTTAAAAAAAATAAAAAAATTACCGTTTAATCTTTCATAAAGTGGGCAGAAAATATAAGAGTATAAATACTTTGTATCCGGATATCATCACTAATATATTGAATCTCCTATTAAATGTGTGTGCACTCCTATACATGTGTATGTGTGCACTCCACTCTAATGAATCTTTACAAGTGTGGGTATACATTTTTTTTCTCATTTTATTATTAGTATGAAATATAAACTGAAATCATAAACGTGTATATACGAATAAATTGAAATATATTAGACATAATGATTTTAGATAAATAATAAAATAAGTTTTTTCACAAGACCATTTATATGTTTTTTTAAGAATAATTACATAAAAATGTATTTAATTTGTTACTTTTTGTAATTCTATGTTTCATACTATTTTGTTTATAGATCTATGTAGCCTACTTTTGAATTGCGACAGTTCCGTGTACCAAGTGATCAGCTATAAAGGTTACAAGTTATATTTTTATCATAATTCAAAAGTAGGCTACACACATCCGAAAAAAATAGTAGGATACATAAAACTACAAAAAAATGACAGGTTAGATACATTTCGGTGTAATTATCCCTTTTTTTCTATGGTTTTCGCTCTTTAGGGCAACTAATCCACGAAATTTGAACCTATCGCCACACATATTTAAACTAAGTAAACCCTTCTATTATCAAGAGGTTGGCCTGGTCATTTCAGAGTTGGTTCGTTGTTTCAGTTGTAAGCAGGAATGGATTGAGTTTTTTGATGTCATAGAGATGAAAATTATATAAAATCAACAACCAAGATTGAGTAAAAAAATTGTATTTCTCATTTAACTTGACAATATCTAATTTGTTTTTTATACTTTAATGACCCTTATTTTCTTTTATAAGATGAACATTCCTTTTCTTTTGTTAGTAATACATTCAATTAATAATTTATTATGTTTATAATTGATTTTCTTTTACTTAATGTTTCATAAACGATATTTACAAAACAACAATTGATATAATATTTTTCTTTTACTTAGTATGTTTAAAATTGATTTCTTAAAAAAATATTTATATTAAAATACAAAATAAAAAAACATTTATATATAACAAAAAAACCTACGGCGTTCTAACAAAAGCGTATTACTTAAAAAAAAACCACGACTGATAATGCATTAGAAGAAAACTAAACTAATTAGAATTAAAAATAAATATTTACTGAAGAAACAATCAAAAGTCACACTTAATCGAACGTTGCAAGCAAATATTTAAAAAGTTAAAAAAAGTTAAGCGATAATCGGAAGTCATACCCGTCCATCGGATGGGTTTCGCCACTAGTATATATATATATATATATATATATATATATATATATATATATATATATATATATATATATATATATATATATATATATATATATATATATATATATATATATATATATATATATATATATATATATATATATATATATATATATATATATATATATATATGTATATATATATATATGTATGTATATATATACATATATATGTATATATATATATATATATATATATATATATATATATATATATATATATATATATATATATATATATATATATATATATATATATATATATATATATATATATATATATATATATATATATATATATATATATATATATATATATATATATATATATATATATATATATATATATATATATATATATATATATATATATATATATATATATATATATATATATATATATATATATATATATATATATATATATATATATATATATATATATATATCTATATATTATATATAAGTATAATTATGATTTGAAACCACACTTTTTAGTCCAGTCATATCCCAGTCACATCTTTTAGCCAATAACATTTGTTTAAATCCTAAAAAATCTCACTTTTTCCTAAAATAACTCTTAAATTTTCGGATTTAGTCAACTGTTTGACCAAAATCGCGTTTTCCAAACGCTATTATTTTATACACAGTTTTTTTCTTTTTTTTTAATACGGGTTACTAAACAAACACACACCTTCCTCCTTTTTTCCTCAAAACCCTAATCTTACAAAATTCCTCTCTTCTCAAAACCAAAACCCTATTACCTAACCAAGGTTTTCTTTAATCCTTTGATTCATGATTAATACTAATACATGTATGATTTTTCTCTTTCTTTTTTTTGATATAAAAAACTCACGAAATTGATTCTATCTGTTAATTATAATTATAAAAGAATATCCATTAATTATCATTAGCATATATCTTACCAGGATGTAAATATTGGTTATATATCACAATCGATCCATTTGCAATAGGAGCGAGAGGCGGTTGATTCAGCAGTCGGTGGTGTAATGGTGATTAGATTTAGGGATCTCATTTTTTTCACCTTATTGCAGATATGTACATTCTATTTCAATTTTTCTTTTGTCTCCAAGGTGCTTCGGAGCTGCAACCTCTTATGAACATCTGCAAAAATGGTCAATATATACGAGCAATGTTCGCATCCACATGTTAGCTAATACAATCATACCCTAGAAAAAATAAAATCAATGATTTTGCAGTTTTTAACTAGAAAATCCTTTGGATAGCTCGGAGTTGGCGCAAGTGAACCTCCATGCTCATAATTTTTGTTCTTTGGATGAAGCTGTTATAGATCCTACTTCAGGAGAAAAGGTAAATTTCTATTTTTTAATAATAGTATCGGGAAATTTTGTCATTTAATCATAATATAAAATAACCCAATAATGTTTCTCGTGTCGGACTGGTATGTTGCTATACGTTAAAATACGAATGCAGATGACGATATATAAATAATATGTTTTCGCTTTCTGTCTTTTTTCTTATAACTATTGATGAATGATGATGGGAGACCTATGAGAAAGGCGTCCAACAATAGTGTGCGCAGGTATATATTGTAGTAAATATAGGTGTGTAGGTGTATATTGTAGTGTAAAACTCGATTGCTTGATATTTATGCTTAATTATTGCTTACCCGAATAACTGTTGGGTTCTCAGTTGATCCACCTTACATTTTCTAGGCACCGCAACCATCCCTTGCCTCTGTCTTTAAAGAGCCAGACCATCAGAAACACGTTCACAGTATGACCTGATTAACAAGTAATTTATTCTATCATTATTCTACGTTCGCCTGCACTTGGTTTTAAAAGAATGTTTGCTTGGTTTCGGCGAGCGGGTTTTGCAGTCTCTCAAACTGATCATATTTCAGATCTTCTGAAGCAGCATGAAATGAGTCTAGCTGTCTTGCAATCCTGTAATGAGTCTAGCTGCAATATTTTATGCTTTCTTTCACTAAGTTTCTATGCTTTTTTGACTATGAATAGATATGGCGCAAGTGTTGGTTACCCTTCTCAACAAAATATCATATTTTTATTTCAAGGCGTGTTTGGCATTGTGTTTTGAAATATATGTTCAATCTGCAAGGTCAGTAAAATATAAAACATATATCAGCAACTGACGCCTGCATATTTGTTATAGACTTATAGCAAGCAAGAACAGATATTTTTTCTGAGGCAGTTCAAAGATAACAATGTAACAGATCCAATCCACTATAGCATTGTTGCATAGTATATAGTAATGTTGTGCTGGAATCTACAGGTGGCAATTTTAACATATTAAGTTAATAAATGGTCAATTTGGATTATGATATAGCACCAAATGGCCAGATGGACCACAATTTAAAACTTAGTGAAATGTGAAACACTGTTGAAAGTCGCATGGATTGTTTTCTGAATGTTCTCGACCTACTAAATCTATGTATTCAAATAAAGTTTGTCTAATAAACTATATACTAATTTGATACTATAGCTTTTCTACTAATAATCTAACGCTCTTTTTATCTATTTTCAGTTTGGTTCTATGTTTTTGGTTCATGTTCTATTTAAGAGGTTTTTAGCAGGTTCTCATTCGTTGAGTTTGATCTCGTGCGACAACATGGAGGTTTTAATGTGATTTATGCAAGTCTCCCCGTAAAACCATCAGTGCCAAACCAAACATCAGTCACACCTTTGCCTTCGGTCCCAGGAAGCCACGTAGCCACCAAACCATTTATTTCAGGTAGATATGGTTTAGTCACATGAGGTATTCCAAATGTAGCATTCAATGAACTCCGAAGGGTACGTAGTCTCCCATCACATTTTTAATGTATTTTTACTGCATAAGTCGGACTTATAAAATAGAAATAACTTTTCTAATGAAAATGAAAGTTGTATATACCATGATACAAATTAGACACATGACGTGTGTCGACAAGTTCTGCTTTTTTTACAAAATAGACAGTTTAGAACACGGTCTATTGTCTCGTCATAACACACTCTAAAGTCAGCTTTTTAAACTATGATCCCCACACTATCTACTATCACTTGTACAAGGGCAAAGTGAGCCTCTACAGCAGCCTGAAGTGCATCCATATTTCTTATGTGGGCGAGCTCAAACCCTGGTTCATGTATCTTATTAAAAACTGATACACCTGCACCCTTTTTGTGTCAGATGAGGGTGTTTGGGACAAAAAACTGATTGAGGATAAACAATGCTGGTGATGAGCCATAACATGACTCTACCTACCACCAACTCTAGGACACTCAAAAAATATGATGTCGCTGAGAATAATAAGTGCAGGCATACATGGCCACAAAAAAACACGTTATATTTTAATATCGCCAAGAAGGGTAGCTGCTCCTATTGAATGTACGAGTTTGGTATATGACTTCAGTTTCCGAGATGTAGCCTGAAAACAGGTTTGTAATTTTTTTTAATGCTTTTAATCAAGTTTCAAACATTTTTGACACATATAGCTGATATGTGGTTTGTTTGGGTTGCAACTTATTAAATATCAACAGGCAAAAGTTTCACACATTCTCAACACATATAGCTATCATGACCGTCTGCAAGTGGGATTTCTATGTTTCTGGTGTGATTTGTTTATGAAAATGAGACTTACTCGTGCTTTCACAACTTACTATTGCTGATGCGGCTTGCTCCTAACGAGGTTTACAGCGTCTTGGTATTTATAAAACGGAAACCATTAAAAGTATCCCTTCCCCCTTCGGAGACGGTGTAAAACGACAGGTCTCTTAGGCACTTTTTATGGTTGAAATTCCACTTTGTACTTCAGAAAGTGAAAGAAAATACTCTTTAATAATCCAAAGAGCACCAGAACAAATTCTTGCTGATCGTATCTTGTAGAAAGTGTCTAACAGCTTTAAAATGGAACTAAAATAATTACAATACAGTTTAGCGGTGAATTTAATTACTCGATTATATCAAGTCTTTATAACAATCCGTGAAGAAATGAGTGATGATTGAGTATATCGAATCTCAATGTTGTTTAGCAATTCGATTCCTAATTTTCTTTATCAGTGTTCAAATATTTAGCGAGTGGATTATCAGAATGTCAAACATTATAAAACAGAGAAAAATAAATCTATATGGTAAAGCTAAACTAAATAAATATATAAATACGACTAAATCTATAGTTGATTTTATATACTTTCTGCAACTCTTAACTACAGGTCAAGAGTTAAATCCATTCTTTGTCTGGGAAGAAAATAAATCCATGTACAATGATCAGCATCAATAGTATATCCTTGATATAGTTTACAAGCAGGTTTCACATACTCAGTTTTGGTAATAAATATTGTAGTCTGGAACTTATTTGGTAACGTTTTGTTATGATGGGATCAGATTGGTGAAAGTTGTGGTGGATGTTATGAGACATGTCTTTCTTGAGCTAACACGAGACGCGCATTACAAAGATTATAGATGAAGAGGAAGCAAGGTTTAGGAGGACGTTACTTCATGTAAGATCCTTTATTTATTTTGTCTTATCTTTATATACATAGTGTAGATCATATATTCCAAAGTTCATGACTAATTAATGGGATAAGACCCAGGATCTGTAAGATATCGGGCCTAAATACCTTTATTGCATATTTCTATATCGTAGGAAAGGACCCACTAATCGAATTGAAACTAAAATATAAACCCATACTTCAACACTCAAATTCAACACGTTAACATGTCATCGATGACGTAGTAAGTCTGTCCTCGATTTGGAAACATCGTCCCTAATCCCATACAATCATACATAAGCATGTAACACAGAAGAGTAACGCATAGCTTTTGTCCCTTTTTTGTTAGATTTAGTATCCTTTTGTTCATTGGATATCTGTATTAATATGTTGTACTATACATGATACAGCTTAAGTTGAACCAAAAAATGTAAAGGGATATGTCCCAATGGCATATACGGACTTAAGTAAGATATCCAGGTAAGTCAAATCTTATTAATTCCTTTCTGATATCAGTATAAATTTGTGTTTAAACAAAGTCTAATATATATATTTTCATCAGGAGGCTGAGCTTATTTGAAAGGACATTGATCAAGGAGCAATTGCAAGCAAGTAGCAGTTGCTGACGCCAACTCAAAAGAGGTGGGTGCTTTTTTACTCAGGTGTCATTGACCCAAAACACTTTTTATACAATGTCAAATTGACAATACTTAGTGTCAAATATGATGACACCACTATCTTATTTCTTATGCAGGCCTTATGAGGTTTGGTGGTCTGCTACACCTTAGTAGCATATCAGTGGTCAAGGTAGTTTCATACTTATGTGTTTTGCTTGCATTTATTAATGGTCACACAGTTGGAAATAAAAAGGGGACATGCTTACTAAAAGTGGTTGTTGCCTTATGAATTGCATGTTTCGAGTTGCAAATTCCAAACTTCTTATTTAACTCACTATCTGTTATATTTTGTAATGATAAAATTTTGATAATCGTTCCTAAAACAAGCAAAATACGGACACTATTCTGAAGTTGTTAATATTTAAGCAACCTATGTGTGTATGCTTATAAGTAGAAAATAAATAGCAATTCCAAACACCAACTGATTTTCCAAATAACTTATGGTTTACATCTATATGTGTGAAATAAGATGCAGATGCTTATAAAGAAGAGTGTATGAAGCTCATATGTTCCAGACTTGGAGGAAGTAGTGGCAAATGCTTATATCATGAGATGTGTGACGCTGAAAATAGAAAAATGAATGTCTAGAAATATGTATGTTTTAAAAATTGCATTGTAATATTTGTTGCCATCTCTTTTAGAGTTCACAACCATTATTTTTTATTTAGATTTCGCATATGATTCCTGTTATTATCGACACAAGAGTTTACACTTCTGTTTTATGTCTCTTAAAGCAATCTTTCTTTTCCAACTGGTTTTACATGCTCATTGTATAATCTGAAAAAGAAAATGATTGCCTTTAACCTCCATGTAACAATATTATGACTTACAACTGTCTTTGAATCATGTTTCCTTCTGCTGCCAGGCTTACTAAAGACTATGTGCTTGCTGGATACCGAGAAACAGTTGAGAGGCTTGAGGTATGATTTACCAACTATTTAAAGTTTACTGATTTTAACTTGAAAGAACGGGTAGATAAATTGTACTGTATTTGCAATGATCATAGTATAGCGTACTGCTCGCCCCTTCTGTTAAAAGTGGTTGAAGAGGAAGTGATAAGAAAATTCCTTATGATGACCCATGTTCCTTTCGCATCAGAGTAAGATAGAGTGTTTAGATCCAGTCAACAATTACAAATCAAATATACAGAACCGTGGTTGGAAAATGTGTTGTGAGAATTGGGTTCACGGTACGCTTTCATCAACATTAAAACCAGTTTTAGATTCGGGTTTCTCGATATTTTTGTTAGAATTTGGTATCAGCCTGAGATTTACCGAACCCAAGGAGCTCTTGAGGTTGAACTGTGGCATCAGGACACTTGAGTACCAATTTAGCACCTGAGAGATAGTCTGAGTAGCCGGCTAGCAGGAATGCGGCCGAGGCTGCATATTTCATGTTTTCCACTCGTGAAAATAAAGTAAGCCCCATATATCAATTGAAACTTTAAAACAACTTAATCGGTAGACTTTGACTTTTAGGGTCAAACCAAGTCTTTTAAGTATCTTAGTAATAAACCAGGAGTCATAGGGGCGTTGTACCCGTCTTTATTTTTGTTAGAAGCACATGCAAAGTAGTCAGCCTTTGCCTGATATTATTTTAGTGTGCGGGTGTAGGCACCACCGTACGTCCGTAACCGTCTATCAGCACCTTGGTCAAAAGAATCTGGACACAAGCGAATTTGTTATCCCATGAGAATTCTTTCACCACCCAACCAGTCCCGCCCAGGGAGGCTACGTTGTCCACCACATAGTTTTAAATATGACTCATCCTTGGTTGCTCGGTAAAACCATGTAGCTGCCCACAACAGTTCATCCTTAAAAGAGTTAGTGATGTTGCAGATTTTAAAATACTACACAGACCCTGAAGTAGAAAAAACCAGGAGCCGAGTCCGGTTTAGGATCCACATTTGATAGAAGAAAATCAGGAAACACCACGGCTGACATAAGTGATATGGACACTTACAATCAAATAGAGAAAGCGAAGGTTAAGTTTTTACCTGTATTAGCTGGTCACGAACGCCTTCCGTTGCTGCAAAGTATGCTGCTGTGCCATTGAAACTGACCAATCCAGTTCCAGATGCTACAATGAAATAACTATACTGAGATCTCTTTATCCAATTTACCCTTGCTTGCAACATACTTACTCTTACTAACATCATCTAGAAAGCCATCATGAACCTTTTGAAACACGTAAATCTTTATCTTGAACAATTGGACATGCACAAAGACTTACTGATGTTGCGCATTTTAGATACAACACAGACCCTGACCAACGCTTTCTGCTGCAGCAAAGTATGTTGCTGTGCCATTGACACTGACCAATCCAGTTCCAGATGCTACGATGACTGTACTGAGTTCTCTTTATCTGATTTACCATTGCTTGCAACATACCTACTCTAACTGACATCATCTAGAAAGCCATTAGGAACCTTTTGAAACACATAAATCTTTATCTTGAACAAAGTATATCTGAATTGCAAGAACTGTATTATACCCTTAAATCAAGTTTCATTTTCTAACTTAGGAAGTGTTGGGGATTGCAGTTTTATGCTTTTCTGGTCATTTGTATGTTTATGCTTATCTGCATATTCTAGGTAAAATATGCAGATTATGGTAAGCAAGTAAGAAGCCACTTATTTCAAAGTGTCTATATTTTGCTGAAACTAATATTACTTCTTTACAAAGATATTTTAAATAATAAAAAAAAGATATTTTAACTAAACACATTTTATATACAGTTCGAATAATTAACACTAAAGGGTTGCTCGGTATTGGTGAATTTTAATTGTTTTGGAAGGCAAAGATGCAGCTGCTCTCAAGCAAGAATAGAGAACATTAGATAGCTTTTTACATGTTTTGACGCATTGAAGAAAAGTTATACAGGCCAACTCTAGATATAGTCCACAATCAATGAAAGAAGAATATTTAGAAGTTTGGATGTCAGGCTTCCAAAAGTTTTAAATTTCGTGAAACATTTTATAGAAGTTTTCTCACCAAAAAGTATCCTTTGGTCAAGCAACTTTTACTTCTGATCAGGTGGCCAGATTCATTAATAATAAATCTTTGCAGGTGTCAAACATTTAAAAAGAGTTCTTCATAATAATTGGCAGAAGGTGTGTTTCCAACAAATAAGATGTCTTTGATTTTCGTAAATTATTGCATTGTGTAAATAAAAGTTTATGTTCTATCTTTCCATAGGCAGAGGAGTTAGAACGAGACCCAACCGTTGTTGAACTCTTCAAATGAAGTGTGAGAGACTTGGTTTTTCCAACGAAGCTATTTACGGCTACTGGTCTTATCCCGTGTAAGTTTTATCATATCCTTTTTAGGTCTTTAATGAATTTAGTATTCATTGGTTTTTGTAATCACAAATGAGTGAGAATCATTTTAGACAATACTATATGGTTATTAGTTAGGAACTGTAATTGGGCAATACCCCTGAAAAAAAAGCTGAAACAAACAACCTCTAATCTTTTTGGTTCTTGGTGTTTTGTAGAGAAGGTTGTAAATGAAGCTCTTGAATGCCACGTAAATGACTGAGCAGACCAGCTGTTGATCCAGCCATGTTACGCATGAGGGGTCTTCGTTTTAGAAATGTGCTGCTTGCTTTGTTTTTTTGTTTCTTGCCAAAAGGGGGCCTATGTGCAGTATCTTTGGAAACAAGGTGAATGTATCAGGAATTAACGACGAAAAAGTGAAACGTTTCCCTTCACCAAAGCTTTCTATAAATTGGTACTTGGAAAGGTATGGTTCCTTCTTGCCTGCCTCAGTTACTACATTGGCCTCAATGTCCGCTTTAAGAATTGAAGTCTATTGTTGATCTTGTATTGCCTGTCGGATGGGAGAAAACTCTTACCGTGATTATTTTGTACATTGAAACAACATTAGCAGTATCTTATATAGCATGTTTAAATTTCTATTTATCTTTTTTTAGGCAGACATACACACTGGAAATTCCTTGTGATGCCACAAGAAACCTTTCACAAACGATGCTTAATGCACTGGCACCGGTTCTCCCTTTTCATTGGTGGAAGTATCGATCTTGCATCATCAAACATGACACTAATGAAAATGTACGGCGATTTCCAAAAACCCACACCTAAAGAATGCAACATCAGGTTTGGTGTCCGTGAACACAGTATGGGAGCAACATCTGTAACGGAATTGCCCTCCACAGCCCCGGGTTCATCCTATACTGTGCTACTTTCTTTGTTCACTGATTACATGGGACGTGCCATGAGAATCTCAGCTTTATCAGACGCCGGTGTCATCTATGTAATGACCCACGACTCCATTGGTCTTGGAGAAGACGGTCACACCCATCAACCCATCGAACATTTGGCCAGTATCCGTGCCATGCCCAATATCTTAATGTTCTTACTCGGACTAGAGAGTAGGCTGATATCAGTCTGGATATGGGCATACAAGGAATTGTGGCGAAAAAAAGTAGCGATATAATAATACTAGCTAACAATTTTCCTTCAGTAGTTGAGGTATTTTATTTTATTATATATATTATTTCTGCTAGTAACAGTTTATTATAATTTTTATTATATTTCATTATATAACAGGTTGTTCGGTGAGGGAGATTCGTGTATGCAAATATCCAGAAATTCATACAGTTTCAGTTAACTTTGAATGTTGTTGTACTTGTGATTAATATAGTGGCAGCCATTTTTATGGTGGTGTCCCACTAAATGTCGTGCAGGTTCATCTCTCTTAAACAGACACACATACATACACACACGAATCCTTATACAAATCCTTTGGCTATTTGCAGCTACTGTGGGTGAATCCTATAATGGACACTTGGTGCACTTGCTCTAGCAAATGAAACCTCAACCGACCACCTTATTGATCGAACCCAGTTGGCCGAAGGTTAGACTTTTAATCTTTAATTTTCTCTGATCGGGTTAACAAGTGTTATAGTAAGAGCCTAATTGTAGTTCTCTTTTGTTACAGCATTAGTATGGGTTGGTTTTTGGAGGAAACTGAACCAAAATGTCCTTCAGCAAAAAAAATTTCCTTCAGCAAAATCTTTTCAAAATAACCAGTTATAGCCCAGAAAACACCACCAACCTGTTGATTCAATGTTAGGAGGTTTAGTCTAAAATTATTATATTAAAAAGGATATGTTTTATTGAAGGGCTCGGTTTTATTGTTTCAGGTAACGGTGGACAACCAAAACCAAACCGATAGTTCAGTTTAATATACCGGACTATGTTTGTATGAAATATTCACTCAAATTTCTGCTATTTTCAGTGGCTTTCAAGTAACGCAAACAAGAAAGTTCAGAGGTTAACTCCGGTAAATGAATCAGGTTTTATAGTTAACATTGTACCTCTTTTTTAGCTAGAATATTGGCTGTTATTACAAGACGATGATGACACTACCACTGTTCAAAGTCAACCATTGCCGAAAGATGCTTATAAGATATGGAAAATGAGAAACGCTCGAGCTGCTAATACACATATTGGAGCTGCATCATTTGGGAGTGTCCAAACTGGTTCAGCTTCATATGGTAGTGGGTTTTCAAGGGAGCATTCCGGTAGCTTTTAGCAGTGGCTTAATGTTTCTGTTTCTTTATGCTTCATGAGGCAAGTTGAAAGTCGAGCACCAGTGAAGTGGATGGGTCAAGATCAAACGGGAAAATACGAAGCATAATTTAGGAGTTTGGAAAGCTGTGCAGTATACCATTTTTGGTATGTAGATTAGTATTAATTGTTGTAGCTACCTATAATTTTAAGAATAATCGCTCATGTAAAAATTCAAATATACTCCGTACTTTGTATGTTTTCAGTGCAGCTACACTATGGTGTATCATAAGACGAACGAAAATAAATCAAATATGTACGAAATAGGCTCATAAATCTTATATTTGCTTTTCATTGTTTAATAATCAAAGGCGATAATAATATATAAAAAAATAATAAAAAATGTACACATGTCCATATACAAAAACGAATGGATAATCATCTTAACATGTGTTTATCAACATGATTGTTCTAAAGTTTATTAAATTTGAATTTTTTTAGTTTGTGTGTATGAATAGACAATCAATAAATACATAAATGAAATAGCGTATATAATTTTTAAAAACAACTAGCAACTTTTAAACTATATCATTTTAAAAATGTGTGTCACAACGTGTTATCTTTCGAAAGATAATATGAAAGACCATTTGATTTGTGTAATAACATTATTATTGATATATCATTATTTAATTATTATTCATAATATAATAACTAACATGTCTGGTATGTAAGCTCTCTATAAGAATTTTGTATATTAATGACCTTTTACTAACGCGCCTTTTCGAAAAAGAAAAAGAAATAGACTTTCGCTTATTTGTAGTCATAATATATTGACTTATTTGCTAAGAGAACTTTTATTCTTACCAACTATACTATACGTATACGGCTTGCTATTTCTTGTATGAATTTTGCTGTCATTGTTAATAATTTATATTGTACTTGGAAGTTGATAGGTGTGTAAACACCCATCTTTTCTACCACTTAATTACAATAATAACCGGACCAAAACGTGTATTTTATGTCTTTTATGTCGGAATTATGCGTGGTTTGTGTTTTTGTTGTGATTTAGGAAGAAAAGGTGAAAAGTGGAAAAAACACGGACATTCACGGGCATTTACGGACTTTTATTGAAGAAAAAGATGAAAGACGAAGTCAAGAAGTCAAGAGTGCAAAAAGAACGGAAGTCCACGACCAATTCTGAAGATTTATCGAAGAAAAAGTCAAAAGACGGAAGTTTATCAAAAGCCGAAGAATTCAAGTCTATTTTATTGAAGAAATTAAAGACGAGTTCAAAGAAATCCCGAAGCCAAAGGTCCCTTAAGTCCAAGTTTAAAGAAGATTAGAAGAAAAGGACTAATGGTGTAATTAATGAAGAATTAAGAAGAAAGGGGCTTAATCTTGCAATTAACAAGAAATGAAGGAGGGGAGGAAGCTTCCTAATCCTCCCCTATAAATAGACCATTAGTGTGTTCATTTGTTTTTGTTGGCTAAGTGTGACAATCTTTATTTTATCTTGTCAATCTCTTATCTACCTTTCTTAATCTTTGATTTATGTGTTTATGTTTATGTTCATGTTCATGCTTTTATTTTGATCCAAATGATTGTTGATTATTGTGGTTAAAGTTGTTAAATTTCTTGTTTTTAATTGTTTGTTGATGTTACTGTTGATTCGTTACTGTTCAGATTAATTGTTTGTGTTGATTGTGGTTAAATCTGTGTTATCTTTATTGTTACTGTATCCCTTGTTCTTCGAGAGTTTGTTTCTGTTTCTGCATTTCCAGGTTCCGAAGCAAGACAAGAGAAATCCTTCACTCGGAACTCAAAAAGTTCTGAATCAAGGGTTTCATCCGGAACATTCAGAAAGTTCCGGACGAAGGAGAACTTCCGACCCAAGCATTGTTCATCCGGAACTTTAGAACTTCCGAGTCAAGACCTTCATCCGGAACATTCAAAGTTCCGGATCAAGAGAATTCATTCGGAACTTTAAAAAGTTCCGGATCAATACTTCCGAACGAACTTCCGGACGAAAGTTCCGAACGAAAGTTCCAGACGAAGGATAAGTTCCGAGTCAAGCCATAAGTTCCGAACCAAGCATGTTTCATTCGGAACTTCAAAGTTCCGGATCAAGCTGCTTCATTCGGAAGTCTTGAACTTCCGAATCAAGGGTTCTGTAAGTCTTTCTTTTCTTCAGTCTTTCTTTTTAATTTCAGTCTTTTATTTTCAAGCCTATTTTTCCCATCTTTTATTTTAGTTGCACTTTAAGTTTAATTGCCTTAGCTTAATTTTAGTTTTTGCCTTAGTTTAAGTTTTAGTTGCGTTTAAGTTTGCCTTAGATAGATTTAAGTTTACGTCATTTACTTTAGTGCCTTTTAATTTCAGTCACGCTTTTAAATACCTGCACCTTTACTTTAATTAGACTTATATTTACTTTAATTGCCCATTTACTTTTAAGTCTTTGCACATTTAATTTAAAACAACCAAAAATATTTGTTTTACCAAAGAACGACTGAATCGCACATAAGACCTAGATCAATTCGTTAACATACCGAGAACACGAACTTTAATTTTTATACGGGCAAAAGCCTTGTATCAAATGGCGCCGCTGCCGGCTCTTTTCGTTAAGATTGACGGTTTTCTGTGAGAGACACGTTGCTTTTTGGGATCCGTTCACTTGTGAGCGTTATTTTTCTTGCCTAAAAAATTAAAAAAATCATAAAAAATTAAAAATTGATAAAAATCTATAAAAATTAAAAATTTCAAAAATCCAAAAAGATTTTATCTTTATTGTGTATATATATTGTATTTGTGTTTGGTTTTGTTTTCTTTTTCATTTTCAGGTGTATGCGTACTAGATCTTCTAATTATCAAGAGCCTGAGCCTCAAGAGGATTTAGATATGGCAGGTGTTAACAACAACAACATTCCACCGAACCTCAATAATAATAATAACAACAATGCTCTTCCACAGCCCGATCTTCGGACCATGGAGGAACTTTGTCAACCAACAATGTTTGGACGAGGAGGACCGATTGCGCCGATGCAAATCAACGCTCCTGAGTTTTCGTTGAAGCACCACATGATTCAGCAAGTACAAACAAACCCATTTAGAGGATTGCCTGATGATGATGCCAACAAACACCTTGACAAGTTCATTACAATCACCCAAAGCATGAAGTTGCCTGGGGCCACAATAGATGTTCTTCGCCTACAACTCTTCCCACATACTCTATCGCATCATGCCGAGAAATGGTTTGATCGTCTCCCGAAGAATTCTATTCACACATGGGATGACATGACTCAACGCTTTCTATTGCGCTACTTTCCACCATCCATGGTCACAAGCCTTCGCAATCAGATCATCGGTTTCATGCAAGACCCTGATGAATCTCTTTTTGACGCTTGGGAGCGATATAATGTCTTGATCGATAGATGTCCAAACCACAACATGCTCCCTGTAACCTTAATCGATACTTTCTACAACGGATTGACTTTTCGAGATCGTGATACGATCAATGCAGCCGCCGGTGGCACATTCATGAAAAGGAGACCCGAGGAGTGTAGAGAGTTAATTGAGAACATGACTACTCACCACAAGAACTGGGATTCCTCTGCTTCTTCTAGGAACAACCCAAGAGTCAATGTTTCTTCTACCTCAGCAAACCCTGAGATGACCGAACTCACCCGCATGATGGCCGAAATGAGCAAAAGTATTACGCTTCTCGCTTCAAATCAACAACAACAACAAGTTAAAGCGGTTGGTAATCCTTGTGAAACATGTGGCGGTCCTCACTCATACACCGATTGTCCTTCGACACAAGGAAAGTCGGAAAATGTGTATGCAGCTTATGGTAATTATTCACCGGAAAATTACCAAGATAGACAACAAGGGGATAGAAATCTGCTGAGCTACCGATCCAACAATTACCTTTCACCCGGTTTTTCTCCTCAAAACCAAAACCCCGCCAACAACTACAATAGAAGCAACCAAATCCCACCAAGAGCTTCTAATCCTTATAACCCACCCGCCCAACAACACCCACCCATTAATCCCGATGTTGACGCCATCATGAGAACTCAAGGTGAGCAAATCAAGAATCTACAGAGCCAAATAATCAATTTGAAAGGAGATATCCTGAAGCAAGGTAATGACATCAGAACCGAGGTTCGTGATAATATTCAATCCTCCTTCATCACTCAAACGACTAAATTAAAGACTCTATTGGCTAGTTTCTTGCCCGAAGCTCAACCTTCTTCTTCTTCGGGTTCTCTACCTTCAAACACCGTCACTAATCCGCGAGCTAATGTGAGTGCTATTACTACTCGTTGTGGAGTCACCATCGTAGGACCACCAATCCCACCACCATCATCTACACCTCCTCCACCACCATGTATCCCTACTCCTCCTACACCTAGTATTAGTGCACCATTACCGTCTCCGCCTCGTCATGACGATGTATCTCGGAAGGACCCTTCAACATCTCAACCTTTACCAACTACACCTTTACCTTCCGCCTATAAACCTAGAATCCCATACCCTTCTCGCATAGGCAAGACCAATGATCTAACAAAGGAGGACTCTCAAATAACAAAATATATCAATATGATTTCTCAAATGGGCTTCAGCATTAGTTTTCTTGAAGCACTTGTCCACATGCCCAAATTTGTCAAAGCATTCAAGGAATTGCTCAGCAAGAATGAGAAACTGATTGAACTCGTCAACACACGCTTAAATGAAAACTGCTCTGCAGTTATTCCTAAAGAACTTCCGGAAAAGCTAGGGGATCCCGGTCGTTTTGTGTTGCCTTGCGTGTTCAACAAAACTGAAGAATTTACTGCCCTTGCTGATCTCGGGGCTAGTATAAATCTTATGCCTTTGAGTGTTTGGAAAACACTATCATTACCCGATCTCATTCCAACAAAGATGACTCTCGAACTTGCTAATCGCACTCTCGCTTACCCCGTTGGTATAGCCGAAGACGTGTTCATTCAAGTTGGCGCATTTACTTTCCCGGTCGATTTTGTCGTAGTTGATTATGAAATGGACCCTCGTATTCCTTTAATACTTGGTCGGCCATTTTTGAGATCTGGACGTGCTTTAGTAGATGTGGCCGAAGGTGAGTTAATCTTAAGAGTCAGGAATGCCTCACAAAATTTCAAAATGGGGACGCCTACAAACAAATCCTATGGAGGCTGAGAATCAGTGAATATGATTAATGTGCTCGATGACTTTACCGTCTACGACAATCCTCTATTCGATTCTTCCATTGATAATCCACTCTTTGAATATAATGTGGATGATTCTCGATCCACTTTGGAACCTTCTCCCATTTATGATTCGCCATCGATCTTTGATGCTTATGATGATGATGATTCTAGCTCAGACTCGGATGATTTTGATTGTACTTCTGAGTATCCCGAGCTGCCCACTTTCGATGATTTCGATGAGGCTGATACTCTCTCGAGCGATTCTTCACTTGATGAAGATCCGCCATCACTCGATCCTACTTTGGACGATTATTCATTTGAGTAAGATTTCTCTGAATTTCTCAACACATACTTCCCTCATGAGAGTGATGCTCCTCCTTATGACTTTGAAGATTATCGTCTTGATCCTACTTTGGATTTGAAGCACATTCTGTCAAAGGAGAAGAAACCGGTTGACACCGAAATCCGTTGCACTTATGATTTGACACCTCTTTGTCCCCCTTCTGAGGACGAGGTTGTGCTTCTTTGCGGATCTTCTTCACACTCGGCTGAGCCTGAGTGCTATTTTCCCTTGAAGGAAAAGGTGTTCGACCCCGGTATTGAAGTCTTTAAGCCATCTCAGTATCCACCTGATGAAATAAAAGGAAAAATCTTTGGAACTATTGAAGACATGCTTGCACCTCACCATACTTGCTCCCACCGTGCTCCATCGCTGCTTAAGGGAACCCTGCCTACTCTTCTTTGGCTTGCCTTGTTCGCCTTAAGCTTGTGTTATTTGCTCGATGAAAACTATGTCTTTGATCCTGGTGGATATGTTTCATGCTTCGTCCGTTGATGATCAAGGTCGAGTCAGGCTCACGACTCGGTTAACAAAAACCAAGCGCTTCTTCGGAGGCAACCCATGCATCTATCTTTTCACTTTCTTTATCCTAAGTGTAGGGGGAACCCTTTTGGTTTGCTTTCCTCTCCTCACTTCTTAATCAGGGATTCGAGCTTCAATGATCCACTCTTGATGATTCTTGACAACCCGTGATTCCGTGTTCTACTTCTTCCCGGTTCTATCCTAAAATCTTTTCGATTCACTATTTTATATTTTCTCAATATTAAAATAGGAATCTCTTTAGTTGTCTTTTCCTTAGCAAGATTTAAACAACGTACACAATGTCCTAAGTGTAGGGGAGTTTACTCCCACATGCTTAAACATTAAGGACAATGTTTATCTTAAGTGTAGGGGGACTTCTATCAAAGTTAAGTGGTCTTTTCCTTGTATTTGTCCTCATTTTAACCGGAAAATCAATTTTTCGACATTTTTCAAAATTTTTGATCTATTTTGGCCTATTAGTTTTTCCCTTTGTATAGTTATTTTCTCTCTTTATTAGAATAAATGTTTAATAAGTGGTTTTAATTTTCAAACGTTGTAAATCTTTTGACTCAATCCGAGTTTACTCTAGCTAGTATCCTTAACGTGTTTAAGTCAAGTTTTGCTAGGCTTTTATATAGGGAGCTATAAAACGCGAAAGTCTTAACTCTCAAGGGTTAAGAACAAGGACTTTTCGCAAGCTCCTATAATTGATCCTAGAGAGTTGTTTATCAAGGGAACTTTAAAATGCGATTTCTAAACTTGAAAAAGTCTAAGAATTTGCAAGATCCTATAGGCGACTCGAAAACCCAAAGCTTTGATTTAATAGGCTAAGTATCCACGAGTCTCATTACTTGAGATTTTAAATTGTGGAGAACGAGAGATGATAGAGCCAATTATAAGTTCGGTATTCTTTTATGAATTTATGTGAGTTAATTATAAGCCTATTCTCCCATCGCTTGCTAATAAATTTATCTGCTAATAAATAAGGTTGTACGATTTGAAAAGTTACTTAGCTTCTAGCCCCAGATCGTTTAAAAGTTGCTCGGTATGGATTAGAGTTCATAGCCAAGGCATAACTTATTGAAGCGGGACGCGAAGATTGGCGAGTCCGAAAAGGCCCTAACAAGGCATGAGGACTATATTTTGTTGCTAAAGATCCAAAGTGATGTGAAGAATCATTTATCGAAAATCAATATGAAGGATCGAGACACACGACGTAAAGCAAAACTCCCCAAAAGTCATGGGGAAGTGTATCCGAAAAGACCCTAACAAGGTATGAGGATAAATATATCCAAGTCATAAAAGGAGGCGGATCGTTGTATATCAAAGTCCAAAATAAAGATTGGAGAAAAATGAAGAAGTCGTGGTCCAAGTATGAATCTCTCAAAACTTCAAAGTGAAGAATTCCTATTATGAAGAGAAGACCATTATTTCATGAAC
The DNA here is from genome assembly GCA_025667525.1 of Glebionis coronaria. Lineage (NCBI taxonomy): Eukaryota > Viridiplantae > Streptophyta > Magnoliopsida > Asterales > Asteraceae > Glebionis > Glebionis coronaria. The sequence continues at coordinate 54,668 of JANFOE010003119.1, read as the reverse complement.
GTCTCTCAAGATTTGAAGTATGAAGTTGCTGCCAAATATCGGTCCGAGAAAGGTCTCAAATCGCGAAGCGAGTTATGCCAAGATATGAACTTTATGAGGTCCCGAGAAGCAGTTTTAAAAGATTTGGTCCTTTAGCTAACTATTGATTAAATCGTTCACTTTTTTTTCAGACTTAATAACTATCGAAATAAGTCAAGAATGCATCATCATGATCATTCAAGACAATAATAAAATATAAGAGATACCCCTAGGAATAAGGGAGTCTAAGTGAATAATTGGCCCACATGAGTTCGTGTTAGTTTACTAACTTATAATAGCAATGATCTCGTTTTTAAGCTTGGTTTGGAGAAAGTGAAAACTTGAGGATGATGATTATTCATGACATTTTCAAAACCCAAGGTATGCTTTTGATTTCTTTATTTTGTATGATTTTAATTTTCTATCTCTTTAATAAAAGCCAACGTGGATCGATTATGATGAAAAGTGTAATCTTGCTTTGTAACTAATGCATTGCATGAGGACATTGCAATGGTCAAGTGTAAGGGATTTGATAGGTGTGTAAACACCCATCTTTTCTACCACTTAATTACAATAATAACCGGACCAAAACGTGTATTTTATGTCTTTTATGTCGGAATTATGCGTGGTTTGTGTTTTTGTTGTGATTTAGGACGAAAAGGTGAAAAGTGGAGAAAACACGGACATTCACGGGCATTTACGGACTTTTATTGAAGAAAAGGATGAAAGACGAAGTCAAGAAGTCAAGAGTGCAAAAAGAACGGAAGTCCACGACCAATTCTGAAGATTTATCGAAGAAAAAGTCAAAAGACGGAAGTTTATCAAAAGCCGAAGAATTCAAGTCTATTTTATTGAAGAAATTAAAGACGAGTTCAAAGAAATCCCAAAGCCAAAAGTCCCTTAAGTCCAAGTTTAAAGAAGATTAGAAGAAAAAGACTAATGGTGTAATTAATGAAGAATTAAGAAGAAAGGGGCTTAATCTTGCAATTAACAAGAAATGAAGGAGGGGAGGAAGCTTCCTAATCCTCCCCTATAAATAGACCATTAGTGTGTTCATTTGTTTTTGTTGGCTAAGTGTGACAATTAGCTCTTCCACCATTTAAATACCTTGTCATTTAATTTCTTGTCAAATTTAAATACCTTGTCTTGCACCTTAAATTCATTTAATTTCAAGTAAGTTTTCATTTAATTATTGTCAATCTTTATTTTATCTTGTCAATCTCTTATCTACCTTTCTTAATCTTTGATTTATGTGTTTATGTTTATGTTCATGTTCATGCTTTTATTTTGATCCAAATGATTGTTGATTATTGTGGTTAAAGTTGTTAAATTTCTTGTTTTTAATTGTTTGTTGATGTTACTGTTGATTCGTTACTGTTCAGATTAATTGTTTGTGTTGATTGTGGTTAAATCTGTGTTATCTTTATTGTTATTGTATCCCTTGTTCTTCGGGAGTTTGTTTCTGTTTCTGCATTTCCAGGTTCCGAAGCAAGACAAGAGAAATCCTTCACTCGGAACTCAAAAAGTTCCGAATCAAGGGTTTCATCCGGAACATTCAGAAAGTTCCGGACGAAGGAGAACTTCCGACCCAAGCATTGTTCATCCGGAACTTTAGAACTTCCGAGTCAAGACCTTCATCCGGAACATTCAAAGTTCCGGATCAAGAGAATTCATTCGGAACTTTAAAAAGTTCCGGATCAATACTTCCGAACGAACTTCCGGACGAAAGTTCCGAACGAATGTTCCGGACGAAGGATAAGTTTCGAGTCAAGCCATAAGTTCCGAACCAAGCCTGTTTCATTCGGAACTTCAAAGTTCCGGATCAAGCTGCTTCATTCGGAAGTCTTGAACTTCCGAATCAAGGGTTCTGTAAGTCTTTCTTTTCTTCAGTCTTTCTTTTTAATTTCAGTCTTTTATTTTCAAGCCTATTTTTCCCATCTTTTATTTTAGTTGCACTTTAAGTTTAATTGCCTTAGCTTAATTTTAGTTTTTGCCTTAGTTTAAGTTTTAGATGCGTTTAAGTTTGCCTTAGATAGATTTAAGTTTACGTCATTTACTTTAGTGCCTTTTAATTTCAGTCACGCTTTTAAATACCTGCACCTTTACTTTAATTAGACTTAGATTTACTTTAATTGCCCATTTACTTTTAAGTCTTTGCACATTTAATTTGAAACAACCAAAAATATTTGTTTTACCAAAGAACGACTGAATCGCACATAAGACCTAGATCAATTCGTTAAGATACCGAGAACACGAACTTTAATTTTTATACGGGCAAAAGCCTTGTATCAGAAGTGCTAGAGGAATGTTATATTTGACTCAATTCAGTTCACATCAGTAAGTCAGTTTTTTACATATCAAAAGTACTTTAGTAATCTTTTTCTTTAGGGATACTCGTGTTTTCTTCACAAGTGTAAGACGTTAGTCGAAATTTAAAGAAAACACAAACATGTATTTATACAACCAAAGATTAACATGGGACAAAACACGTTTGTTTGGTGAGCCAAACACTAAAATATCAAATATTAGTTTTCTTTTAATTTTCTTTAAACAAAAACGGATCATGCTGTCAACATGTATATCTAACAAACATACTTTTAGTATACCTATGTTGTTATTTTAAAGCAATGATAAAGTGGTCTAGATAGTTTCGTTCCTACCCATTATTACGTAATCTGTTCCATTGGATCCAAAAAAGAAGTTAAAACATGTGTTGTTGTTTATACAACGAAGAAGATGATAAGTTTATGACATATACAACTTTTAATTGTGCATAAAAAGCCAAGTAACTACAAATAATTGTGCATAAAATTTCTCACATAGATGGTGTATATTGTCAAATATTACCGGTTTTAAAAAACTTAATGTGTATTATTGTTTATTTTTCATGATAACTAAAATTAATAATCAAATTGTTTACTTTCCGTTTTCTTATAAGATATATCCATATTTGTTGTTAGTCGTAATTGATCTCTTTAAAAAAAAATCCGACCACCCTAAACTCGAAATCTTAGCTCCACCTCTGACTAAGCGGTTGTTAAAATAGCTCAATGGTGATATTGTTCCTTGATAGTTTTACATGGTTAAAATTTTTATAATTCACAATATAAGTTTCTTAGACGCTGCTCTTCAAAAAGAAACAAATCTGGTAGAAAAGAATATGACCTGAAAATGTTTATCCCATAACATAAGTTTCTTCCTGTTTTTACTCTAAGTCGTACCAATTATGTGTCAAGTCGACGCGGAACGAGCTGTTTGCTAAATCATGAGTTGTAAATTTTAAAACAAAAATTAAATGTTACTTAAGCACAAACTATAACTAAAATATACTAAATGATAAATTAAAAAAAAAATAAACTAAAAACCCACAAACAATAAACCTTCCAGAACAACAACAAAATCGACCCTGTCCGTTGGGCCGGTTACGACGCTATGATCAGAAAAAATTACTATAAAATAGCTTCGAGTCTCACTGCAAAAAAATTGCCTATTTAGCTATAAACTAATGTTCAAACAATAGTTATAGAGGGTGACAATGTCATAGGTTAAATATGTATTTGAAGTCTCAACATTGGGAACGTTGAATTTGTCTCGACAAGCATTTATTCTCGAAAAATCCTTTTCCGGAGTAACATATTTTTGGTTAATATCTTATTCCTTTGTCGTAGTTTGAAAATATAGACATATTAATAAGTCAACTACAAATTGTAATGGTGTACTATTGAAAGCACCTAAAATGGGTGAAACTATAATCTTAGGTAAATGGAGAGCGTGTAAAAAATGTTACTAAAGTTCAATTATACTACATATTGTCTCTTATTTGTTTAATTAAAATTTTTTTTATCTCAATAAGAAACATATGTTTTTCAATCTAAACTTATTTCTAAACCATAATCATGAAATTAACTTGGACAAATTAGATCATTTAAAATGGTCATAAAAATGAGTGATTGGACAAATACTTACGCAATATAAGCATTTAAGAAAAAAAATACAAACCGATATTTGTACAATCAAAGATTCACATGAGATAATATGCAACCGTTGGGGTGGACCAAGGCCTAAAATATCAAAAAATAGGTTCCTTTTTATTTTCTTTTAACAAAAATGAATCCCACTGCAAACAGATAAAACTAATACACAATCGTACTTTTTTAAAAAGATTTACGAAACGACCCCGCCCGTTGGGCGGGTTACGACGCTATATATATATATATATATATATATATATATATATATATATATATATATATATATATATATATATATATATATATATATATATATATATATATATATATATATATATATATATATATATATATATATATATATATATATATATATATATATATATATATATATATATATATATATATATATATATATATATCTATATATATATATCTATATATATATATACATATATATATATATATATATATATATATATATATATATATATATATATATATATATATATATATATATATATATATATATATATATATATATATATATATATATATATATATATATATATATATATATATATAATTATGACTTGAAACCACAGTTTTTATTCCAGTCATATCCCAGTCACATCTTTTAACCAATAGAATTTTTGAATTAGCTAAAAAAAACTCATTACGTGCCTTATTTACGTGATTTTTGGGCGGGTCGCGATTTTGTAAAACGTAGTTTTTTAAATATCACGTTTTTAAACCGCATGTATATATACTGGTATATCCCCTTTTTTCTATTTTTTTCCACACATCGACGGGTGAAAAAACACACACACCATCCATTATTTGGTTATCAACGTCATTTAAATCTTAATCCAAAAAACTGAATAAAATTATTCGATCTTTGATCTTAGTTGTTTTATCTACTTTCAATCATATTCGATCTTTGATCTTTGTCTCAATCTTTTATGTGACAACCCAAAATCGAGGTCATTGCTTAATCTTATTTTACGATTATTTTTGAAATTTTTGGATGAGTTTGAACTATATTTATTTTTGGAGGTTTAAGTTTAAACCGATGTTGGAAGGTCTATATTTAATATTTATTAAGTATAAGGAGTATTAGCAAGCGTGATGTTGATGGATGCCAAATATTTTACGTTGTATTGTCGGTTGTTCGATTTTTATTATTTTTGAGGTTTTATTTTAAATGACGTGTTAAGTCGAGTCGAGAGTCGATATTATTATTTTTGAGGTACGTTTTAAATTTTTAAAAGTATCTTTATGAAACCCGAGCACCGTAAATATTTTGAAAATTGACTAATAGTTATTTCCCGCTTTCTAGCTAACTATTTACATTTTTAGCCACAACTATTGCCAAATTGCAACCAAGGTCCCTACCCCACTATATATAAACCTTAAACAAACACGCACAAATCATTTTTCCACTCAAAAATTTTCACCACTCTTCCTTTCTCTCTCTCATTTGCCGAAACTCACACCACCACCCCAATTCCACACATTTTCAATTTTTACTCAAGATTTAGGATGATTTGAGCTAAACCAAGGATAGACCCACTCTAATATTTGATCAAGGATCACATTGGTGTAAGAATTTTACACATGCAAGCACATTTTTTTTGATGTTGGTAGGTAGAAGCTATGATCATGCATGGCATTTTTATGATGATCCATGGTGGTTCTTGCTAGAATCTTTGTTAAAAACTTCATTTTGATCTAAAGGTTTTAATTTTGATTATGATTTAGATGTTATGGTTCATGTATGATGATATTAGGGTATAGAAATGATCATTTTTATGGTTGGTTTTGATCAAAAAGTTGATTTTGTACAAGATTTTAATGGTCATTTTATAACAGTAAGTAAAGTTTAAAATCCGAATTTTTATGTTTTGAAAATGGCTTAACTTATAGCCTAGGGTTGTAGTAACTTTATTAGCTTCAATTTGATATAAGGTAGAGCTTCTATCTCCAAACGAGCGCGAAGTTATGATGTTTTGAATGATCGTGTACCGGGAGACGAGTATCGGCACTACATATAGTTGTTGTCGATATTTGGATCGAATCTCAGGGACTCTAAATGGAAGTTTTGAAATATGTAACCTACTGATAATGAGGCGTTTACTTTATAGGTTGAGTTTACTTTAAAACCCGAGTGTCGGTTTTGTAAACGGAGTCGTTTAAATAAGTTAAAACAGTTGTATGAAAAATTAACGTAAATCTGTCCGGATTTTGTAGTTTGAAAATGAGTCGAGTAAAGGACTTTAAAAGTAATTTCATTTGATAAACTTGTTAGAGGACTTTCTATATATAGTAAGTTAGTTTATTGAGTCGTTTCATAAACGGTTGACGAGTTTAAAAGGGATAAATAAGCTAGTACATGTAGTATGTACCGGCGGATTTTATTAAAAGTGTAAAATGGCAAAGTAAGTGTGTAGTAAAGTATAATGAAGTTATTTATATCGTTTTCTCTCGAGTTTATCGTGACTTTATGAGTTCGAGTTTGATGTTGTTATGTATGATTTATTTCTCGAGTCATTATTAACGAACGCGCCTTATTTGATAGGTAGCGGTTCTCGTGTTTGAAAGGCATCCATTATCGTCGACGATCATCTCGCTAGATCTCTTATACTAAGGTGAGTTTGTAGCCTCGCTTTCTACTTGTTTCAATGATTTTAATACCCGCGAGGGGCGATACATGCTATTTGAAAATAAATGAACACAAGTCATGAGTAATTGTTGGACCCGAATGTTGCCTAAAGTTGATTTCATTGTATTGAGTAACTTGTTGCTAAAGACCCTAATTCATGAGCCGTTAACTATCTTCTGACTTGATGTTGTGAGTCGGGAATAGCCGCTTATTCTAATGATAGTACTATTGGGTTGACCACCCTATCTGAGACCAGGGCATTACGTTGAGTAACCCACTGGGAAGGATAATTTTACGTGAATAAGATTGTGGTATTCTAGCAACTGATACCCTAGAGGGGCAATGGTTTTATTCTAGTCAGCCGACATTTGGCGTGGGTGACTATTTGGTTAAGGGGTTGGTGTCATGAGCTTAAATACAATGTTTGTTTAATAATATCATTATTATTACTGCCTTGAATATAGATTGTGTGTACGACAATTCTATAAATGATTATGATTGATTTTCTTCTTGTTTTCAAATGTGATTTGATAAACCTATAGACTCGCTCAACATTATTGTTGACTCGTTTTATGCATGTATTACAGGTAATAGGAAGTGATGGAGCATGGAGCTTTGCTGTGGAGGTTCTGGCTTGGCTTTTGGAAGAATGTTGGTCTAAACTGTTTCTACCTTTTAATGATTGAACAATTTACTATATGTTGATGTACTGTACTAAACTTGTTGGTTGTTGGTCGAGATCCATGGGGACAAAACGCTTTACTCTTGTGTCGTGTCAGTACAATTTGGGTTGAAATTTATGTTTTAGACCTTTTATGAAAATCTTGTTTATATTTTGTGTAAACGTCTCTATTTTGAGTCGTTCAATATACCTTGTGTGATGATGCTTGTGTCTAGCACCCAATTGTGTTTTTCCGCTGTGCAATGTAAATTGGGGGTGTTAGAGATTGGTAATCAGAGCTGCAAGTTATAGAGAACTGGGTCAATTTTGAAAATTGTCCTAAACTATAACTTTGGTGTCGAAAGTATTTATTCTTCAAAAGTACACAACTCCTCTGCAACGCTCCGGTAAGATCACTTTTAGTTTTGTTTTGCATTGTAGATGTATCCCTCATAACTGAAATGATTTCCTGAGTATTTATTAAGTAAATACTACGATATTGTATTGGAATTATTGAAAGTACGCTGAGTGCTTGTCAGTATCATATTTATTTTTATTGCGAGCATTGCATAAACATCATTTGCATTGTGTTGCATAGCATGCATAATGTATGACATTTACATGAGCATTGTATACTAATTATTATTTTATTAACGATGACCTTAAGTATCCTTGAACCCTTATAATTGTATAAAATGGCTGGTTTACCTCGTGAGGATGGATGGATTTATATGACTAATGTAGTGGATGGTGAGGAAGTAGATAACTTTGGTGCTAGTGACGATGAGGATCCTTTTGAGTTTTTAGATGATGGGATTCCACTTACTGCAGTTGGTCAGACAGAGCCTGATTTGATACAAGGTAGTTATGTTCCAAGGGTCAGTGTTGTACCACAGAGTGTTCCAGATTGTCAGCGACCTGTTGTTCGTTCTTCGACTCCTACTTGTGATGATTATATTAGTAGTTTGCTAGGGATTGCATTTGCTAGGGGTGATGTTCTTGTTGAGTCGAGTAGGGCTGCTAGTGCTCGATCTATTCATGATAGTATTCCTAAGGTTTATTGTCCAGGTCCTAGGTCTTATGATGATATTTTATGGTTTCTTAAGAAGTTTGATAGGTCTTTGTTTGAAAGGTATTTGGTTGAGACTCGTGTGATTAGGAGGTTTGAGCAGAATGAGAAAAGGTTTGACAGGTTTGTTGGTAGTGTGAGGAGATCAGAGTTTGTTAGGGCAAGGGAAATGGATGAGGTTGTTAGATTAAGATCTATGGTGTTGAATTTGAGTGGGCTAGTTGAAAGGTTGCGTAGGGAGCAAGAAAGGAATGCAAGGTTGAGTGCATGGGGTTTGCCGATGAGATCTTTTCCTAATCAAGGTGTTGTGATTCGTGATGTGTCGAATCAGGTTGAAGCTCGAGTGTTGGTGAAGCCAAGTGAAGGAAGTAGTCGTAAGGGGAAGGACAAAGTGGAGGAAGAATCTGATGATGATGATAACAACAGTGATGACGAGCCGATGTACAAGAAGCTGCGGGGATCTGATGTTTAGTTCTTTATGTTGTTTTTATTAGCCTTGTTGTAATAGAACTTATGTAGACTCGTACTCTAGTTTGTGATGAAACTTAATGACTTTTAAGTTTGTTGTGATGAAGGATTGTAGTGACATTACTTGTCACAATTTTGTGGAGATTTTCCAATGCAATCCAAAATTACCTTCATGACTTATGATTTGTCTTATTAGTTCTTTTGTGTGATTGGTTAATGATTCATTATGAATTGTGTTGTTGGTGCATGTAGTATCCATGTTACATCTTGATAGAGAAATCCTTCTTCTTATCTTGATATGAATACTTACTTGTTCTTTTTCTGTTATGGTTACAGGAAGGAGTTGGGAGGCATTTTTCTGACTTTACTAAATTATTGTTTGGTTAGTTTCCTGTAAACATGTCGCCTAAATTGACGACTGCTGCTATTAATACCATGATTGAGCAAGCTATTGCTAGAGCTTTGGAAGCTGAACGTGCTGCGAGGAACCAAGAGACCGAGAATAGGAATGCTGCTGGTCAGGTTGGAGGGAATGTTGGAAATCAGTTTGGAGGTAATGCTGATGAGCAAGAAGAAGGAAATGCTGCGGGACAAGTTGGAGGTAATGCTGTTGTTCAGCAGGTTCAAAAGGAATGTTCTTATGCTAGTTTCATGAAATGTGGACCTACCCAATTTCGTGGTACTGGTGGTGCATTGGAATTAAGGAGGTGGATTGAAAAGATTGAAAGTACTTTTGAAATCAGTGGATGTTCAGAAGCTAGTAAGGTGAAATTTGTTGCAGCTACTTTTCAGGATGATGCGTTGAGTTGGTGGAATAGTCAAGTAGCTACTATGGGATGGGTTGAAGCGAATGCTAGAACATGGACTGTGACCAAGGGACTGTTGACTACTAAGTTTTGTCCTGAGGAAGAGTTAGGTCAGTTGGAAGATGAATTGAGGCATTTGGTGGTGAGGAACAATGATATTTTAGCTTATACAAGGAGATTTTCTGATTTATGTTTGTTGTGTCCTGATGCGTTTGCTGATGACCGTAAGAAGATGAAGCAGTATATCAGGGGTTTATCTAGTAATATCAAGGGAGAAACTACTTCGTCGAAACCCAAGTCATTTGATGAAGCTGTTCAAATGGCTCATGCTTTAATGGATGTAAAGCTGCAGGATCGAAAGGATAGTATTGCTGAAGGGAATAAGAGAAAGTGGGAAGCTGCACACTCAAGCCAAGGGCAGAATCGAGGTGGTTATCGTAATAACAATAACCAAGGACCGAATAGGAATCAGCAATACAATTTGAGAAGGAATGACGGTGTTCGTGCTGCCACAGGAAATCAAGGTAACAAGGTGAATCCAAAGTGTGGTCGGTGTAATCTGTATCATGTTGGAAATTGTCCACCTGCTTGCAACAAGTGTGGGAAGGCCGGACATAAGATGGCAGATTGTAGAAATAAGGGTGTAGCCACTGGGGCTAATGCTGTTAAGGTAGTTTACTGTTCTGGATGTGGAGGCCGTGGACATAAGCAAGGGAACTGTCCGAGGGTTAGCATACGACATTGAGGCAATGTTGCTGCTATTGCTGCTGGGATTGCTGCTCCAGCCTATGTCGTGGGAGATGCTGACAAACCTCAAGGGCCGAATGTGGTGACTGGTACGTTCTTACTTGATGCTTGTTATGCTAGTGTGTTATTTGATTCTGGATCTGATAGAAGTTTCGTAGATGTTAGATTCAGTCTGCTATTGGATAGAGAACCAGTGAGATTGACTACTAGTTATAATGTGGAGTTAGCTGATGGTAAGGTTGTAAGCACTAGTTCTATACTGAAAGGTTGTTCCTTGAAGTTAGGTAATTATGTGTTTAGTATTGATTTGATGCCCATAGAATTAGGATCTTTTGATGTGATTATTGGAATGGACTGGTTAGTTGGTAATGGTGCAGTAATTTTTTATGGAGAAAGATTAGTTCAGATACCGCTAAGGAATAGGGTATTGACTGTGAAAGGAGATGAATGTACTTCTCGTTTGAGAGTTGTTTCTTGATTAAAGATGATGAGGTATATAGAAGCAGGTTGTGATGTGTTTCTTGCACAGATAAGTAATGATGGTGTAGAATGAATGGAAATTGGAGGATGTGCCTGTGATTAGAGAGTATCCTGAGGTTTTCCCCGAGCAATTGCCAGGATTACCGCCGCATCGTGAAGTGGAGTTTCGTATCAATTTAGTGCCGGGTGCTGCTCCTGTTGCTCGTGCACCGTATCGTTTAACTCCATCTCAGATGAAAGAATTATCTGATCAATTGAAGGAATTGAGGGATAAGGGATTTATTAGACCAAGTTCGTGGCCGTGGGGTGTGCCTGTTTTGTTTGTTCGGAAGAAAGATGGTTCTTTTAGAATGTGTATAGATTACAGAGAGCTTAACAAATTGACTGTCAAGAATCGGTATCCACTGCCGAGGATTGATGATTTGTTTGATCAGTTGCAAGGGTCATGTGTATACTCAAAGATTGATTTGAGGTCTGGGTATCATCAACTTAGAGTTAGGGAAGAATATATTCCTATAACATCTTTCGGTACTCGATATGGACATTTCGAATTTCAAGTGATGCCTTTTGGGTTAACAAATGCGCCTGCTGTATTTATGGATTTGATGAATCGTTTATGTAAGCCGTATTTAGATGAGTTTGTTATCGTATTCATTGATGATATTCTCGTTTACTCCAAGAGTGAAGAGGAACATGATAAGCATTTGAGAACAATTTTGTAATTGTTGAAGAAGGAGAAGTTGTATGCGAAATTCTCTAAGTGTGAATTTTGGTTCAAATCAGTACAATTTTTGGGGCACGTGATTGATAGTGAAGGTGTTCGTGTGGATCCTGCTAAGATTGAGGCAATTAAGGATTGGCCAGTGCCGAAGACGCCACTGAAGTTCGCCAATTTCTTGGTTTGGCGGGGTATTATAGAAAATTTATCGAGAAGTTTTCGCTAATTGCTAAGCCGTTGACTAAGCTTACAGAAAAGAATCGAGTGTTTGAATGGGGACTGGAAGAGGAATTTGCATTTAGTATGTTGAAGAGGAATCTAATTTGGGTGGTTTGCGAGTTTTCTTTCAATTGTGTAGTTGGTAATGATTGTTGATTTGTAGCATAATTGTATCGTAGTTCATGAGGGACAGATGTTTCCTGAGGTTCTATTGTAATTAACTGAAAGTATATAAATCGTGTCAAAAAGAAGCTAATGAAATTTGGGGATTAGTTGTAATGTAACGATCGGAGATGTCGTTTTTACTTCTTATAGTCAAATATACTGTTTGAGGTTTTGGATAGTTATCTATAATTAAGGATTTCATTGTATATAGTAAATCAGGCAGACTAGCGTATGAGCAGCTATAGATATATTGGCATATGGTAGGAAACAACAGGGTATGAAGGAGTAAAACACAAGCCTAGATTTTACTTTTTTTATCCAAAACGGGACATACTTTAGGCACTCCAATGAACCTAATATATATATTTTCTTCCATCATAATTCCCAAACTCTCTTTGAATCTCATTTTTCTTTTCTAACGCTCTTTCGTTAATCTAAAAATGGTTTTTTTGACTTTGGCAAACATTTGTTACAAGTTCATTTCCATCGCCCATATAGTAGCAGAAATTCGAAATAGCTGATGAAGTAGAACTGATGAGACCCAGGTATATTGATTGCTCACACATGCATATTATGTATTTGTTTTCTTTTTTTATCTACAGCCGACCATCAGATGCTCTGAATTTACACGACATCAAGAAACCTAACCTGGCCCGATGAAACCTGATCTAACCAAACTTGACTTTTACAACAACATACTATTCTGCTTCCAATTATTACGTAAAGGTTTTGAGGTTCAGATCAATTGTTTTTATGTTCAGATGCAGTCCCATGATAGTAGCCGTGGTTTTACTCCAGTGACAAGTGAATTTTTTTGATTGAATGTCATGTGACTTTTGGCTTTTGTTCACTTGCTAACTTATTTTGATGTAATATGCTGCTCTAGGTACCAGGATGGTTCTCATGACAGGGGTTATAGGGTTATAGGGGAGATCGTAGCAGGAGCAGGGATAGGTATGATCGATACCATGGCATACAAGTAATCTCTATTTGATTTATCCTGCTTCCTTGGGGGTACCTTTTTTATTTGCCTCTGTTGGTGCAGTACTGGTCCTCGCAGAAGCATATCTCCACACACTAGCATGATCACGACCCTCATAGTCGGAACCTCAAAGCAGACAGTTACGAACGTAAAATATAACCAAGTGGTGATATTAAAAGCTCCAATATCCTATTGGATAAAAACTGGAATGCAAAAGTTTCTGACATAGGACTGCCAAAAATAAGACCTGCTAATCAGCCATATACAGCTATTATTACCAGTCTGTTGGTACCCTAGGGTACCTAGATCTACAATACGTCGAGATGGGAGTCCTCACAAAAGAGTCGGATGTATACTCTATAGGTGTTTTCCTATTTGAAGTATTGTGTGGAAAGCTATGCTTTCAGAATAGTAGTGGTAACAAACTGAACCTAATTCTCTCCAAAGGGGTCTTTGTTAACAAAGGGAAAACGGTAATTGATAATTTTGTATTTTTTAAACTAATATTTTGATTTATAGACGATAGTAAAAGATATAACAGACAGGGTTCTAAATAGCGCGCTATAGCGCGCCTTATAGCGGGCTATAGCGTGAAGCGTGGCCTCCACGTTACGAAACAGACTAAGGCGGCGTCTTAAGGCGTAGCGTGCTAAAAAGCGCCATAAAGCGTGATATAGCGCGCTATAGCGCGTAACGTGGCGCTTTTTTCGAATCTTTTAGCTGATTTACAAGAATTTTGCTCGTTTACCAATTTTTTGCTATTTAGTTGACTTGGGCTTAGTAATTTTACTATGGAGATAAATCATTGAGTAACTACTAGCCGGTTTTGTTTTCACCTAAAATTAAAACATTTCTTCATTTTATAAACTCGCTATATAAATACTAATTTATAAATATTTTGTGCCGCTATATATTACGCTTCGGAAAACGCCATAGCTTCGCTATAGCTTCTGTAGCATGTAGCTTGGCAATAACGCTACGCCACGCTTCACGCTATTTACAACCTTGATAACAGATATCTCTTTGCTTTTTAATGCTGATTACAATATTATTAATATACTAAAATAACAATATTCTCACTAATCGAACTTATTTACGATAGTGGTTTTGTGTAAATAAGAAACGAGTGAACCTTAGAATGAGTTTCAAATATGCAACTGCTTTCCCTTTATACATAGTTTTCTTTGGTGCAGTAGGTAAAATAGGAAGTAAAGGTCTATTCACCTATCTTGAAAATTTATTCTGTGAGTATCGGTTTTTGACCTTTTTTTGGTCTTGTCTCAGGTCGCCATACAATAGATTGGTGTTGATATACTTACATAATGATGAATCTATATAGACTTTAAGAATGAAGAGAGATAATCTAGCAAACAAAGTAAATTGCTCAAACCTGGAACTGAATCATTCCCTGAAACGACCAAAGGAAATGGTGATGGCCACACTTCCAGTAGAGCTAATGACGTTAATGTCAAGTCAAATAAACAAGATTCTGTGCTACATGATCCTTTGATACGAATAGTTAATGTTAAATTGCATGGTGATAGTCACACTACCAGTAGAGCTAATGGCATTAATTACAAGTCAAATGAACAAGATTGTGTGCTACATGATTCTTTGATACCAATACTTAACGATGCCATGTCTAGGATTACACATTATTGAAAGCTAAAGACTACTTCGAAAAAGCATCAGGCATCGAACACCAACTAAGTTAAGATTGTAGAAGTGGCTTGAGGAAGAAGGGAAATATTGGACCCGAACTTAATGATGCAATTTTATCCTGATATAGTTTCTATTTTTCTCATTCCTAGACTCCTTCACCCATTGGCTTATCAGGATCGAATGTTGGTACACATTTGTTTCAAATGTACCTGTTATAACAATTTAAACTTTTATAAGATATTGGCCATTTTGATTGTGATCAATGGTTAAAGATTATTGGGTAGTTTATTGTTGGTTAGTGATTCTTAAAACCAACGTCAAGTCAAACATTATATTTCTTTTTGGACTAAACGAAAGTTTTTCCTTAAGTTTCAGTCATGGAGATTTGTTCTGGTAGATATTCTCAGCAGTGATCATAAACATGCTTATTATTAGATATATCTACTTAAATTTACTTTGTACACCAATTTCTTGAAGTTAACGGACAATTAGTTCTAGGATGGATGATGAAATTACATCTCATACTTGGCACAAAAAGTCAGCGCAATCTTCATGTAGCTATATAAATAAGTATTTGTATTTATTCTCTTATAATTTGTAAACTCTTTTCTACCATTGTGCCTAAAAGAGGCCACCATGGTTCTACTAATTCTAAGCATGAAACTTGAAAAAGTCCAAGAAAGTGCAAGATCCTATAGGTGGCTTGAAAACCCAAAACTTCGATTTGATATAGTCTTAATGAAAGCTAATCCAAATTTGGCTTAAATTTGACTTGCATGGCTAAGTATTCACGAGTCTCTTTAATTAGAGGTTTTTAGATAGTGAAGTACGAGAAGTGATAGAGTTAGACAAGTGATCATGCTAAACGTAGAACATGAAAATGTTCTTTCAAAAACTAATATGTTTTTAATTATGGCTTTTTCTCCCATAAAATCAATGCATTAGGAATAAAAATAATTGCAAGAAGTAAGGTCGTACGATTTAAAAGGTTACTTAGCTTCTAGCACAAGATCGTTTAAAAGTTGCTCGGGGTTGAATAGAGTTCATAGCCAAGGCATAACTTATTGAAGCGGGATGCGAAGATTGGTGAAGATCCAAAAAGGCCCTAACAAGGTATGAGGAGCTCTATTTTGTTGCTAAAGATCGAAGATGATGTGAAGTATCATTATTCCTAAATCAATATGAAGGATCGAGACACACGACAAAAAGCAATTACTCCCCTAAAGATCATGGAGAAAGTCTATCCAAAAGACCCTTACAAGGTATGAGGATAAATATATCCAAGTCCGAACAGGAGGCGGATCGTTGTATATCAAAATCCAAAATAAAGATTGAAGAAAAATGATGAAGTCGTGGTCCAAGTATGAAGAATCTCTCAAAAACGTCAAGTGAAGAAATTCCAAATATGTAGAGAAGACCATAATTTCAAGAACGTCTTCCCAAGATTTGAAGTATGAAGTACATGCCAAATATCGGTCCGAGAGAGGTCTCAAATCGTGAAACAAGTTATGTCAAGATATGAACTTAAGGAGATACACGAGAAGCCGTTTTAAAAGATTTTGTCCTTCGGCTAACTATCGATTAAATCGTGCTACTTTACTTTCGGACTAATAAATACTCAAATAAGTCAATATGAATCACTTGTGATCTATGACAAATAGTTAAAAATTTCTAGAAACCCATTTCCTTTCATAATAACTAGGATTGCGGGGAGAAAAAGTATTACACATTTTGGACGTATGAGTAGTGTTAGCATTATGACTTGTACCAACAATGATCTCGTTTTTTCACTTAGCATGGAATGTATGACAATCAAGGATGACGAGCTTTACTCTATGAGACATTCACTTGTTTCTATTCATCGACCCTAAAAGTTACACACGTGATGAAAATCATACATTATGTCTTTACACATCTTCGTAGTATTGTTGCAAGTCTTTTACTTTTCAATAAAGGGTAATAAAATTGAATTTTGGAGATGCTTAGTACTTTATTCTAGCATTGCGTGAGGGCACGACAATGACTTAGTATGGGGGAGTCGTGAGATGGCATTTATACATGATCTCATCATTCTTTTCGGGCTTTTAATGCATAAAAATGTCATAAAATACTATATATATGCTTGTGTTTGTTTACTTGTGTATTTTAGGTATGGATATCGTGAAAAATACAAAAGATCACTAGAAACAAGGAAAAACGAAGCCGCACAATGAACCGGGCCCTAGTTTTTGATTTATCAATAAAAACCCTTGAAGGCTTGAAGATGTACAAGGTTGAGCCCTCATTTATGAAGAAATGACACTTAATACCCTTGTATATTCATAATTACAAGTTTGGTCCCTTAAGTTTGGCAAGTTTAGTCACTCAACAATTATAAATTGTCAACAATGGTCCCTCATGAAGTCAAAGATCCAAAGAAGACCTTCAAAGATGAGAAATGTCCAAGATCAGCCCTTGAAATATTCAAAAATGGCAAAAATAACCCTTGAAACCCTTTCACCAAAGTTTTGGGGCAAATGTGTAAAACTGGAAAGTTTATTAACAAAGGGGATGCATTTTATGGCTGAATAAACTTTATTTACAAAGTTTCCCAAAAGACAAGGACTCATATTGCCAATTCACAAAGTTCAAACGCACAAACACGCGCTAAACACAACACACCCCCTAATTTCGGATCAAAACTTACCACTATTCACCTTTATGAACCCAGAATTACCACCCACTTAAACAAAGGGTAAATTCAAATTACCTTGGAACACGTTTGATTCACATGCCCAGAAACCCATCCCACACTAAAAACCTTCAATCCCACTCACCATGTGACCCCACCATTCAACACGTAAACCAATCACATGACACCCTCCTCTCCAAGCAATCCTAGTTGGCAAGATCAACGCTTTATGGCTACTACTTGGTCCCCAAGCATAAAATGAACAACCAAGATCCTTTTGGACAGCTCAACAACAACAAACGTCTAGAAGCATTCAAGGGTATTTTGGAGACTTCATAGCTTAGGGTTTTGCATTTTTCTACCTTGTAATCGTTTATATAAAGACTTGTCAACATGTGAGAGAGCTTTTGGTCCAGATTTTAGCTAGTTTCATTGTAATTCCTTTTTATGAAATAAAAGTTTGTTTTCTGAAAATTCTGAATTCTCTTTTATGTTTTATAAAAGTTTGGTGTTGGATTAGCTAAGATCTGAGTTCCATTTACATGTTTGATTGGTTTTGAGAAAAGGTTTTAAGGTTTAAAACACTTGTTTTCAAAAATCAAAGGTATAATCTGTTTTGAGCTCATTTTTGTGTTTGTTCTTCTTAGCAGCTGTGGAAGCTGGTGCTTGTTCTTGCTAGCACCTCAGCTCAATCATTCTAAAGTGTGGATGTACATTTTGGAGGTTTGATTCTCTTTTCCCTTTTATATTTTCTGAATTTTGCCTAATTTTTGGTGATTTTGCATGATTGTTTGTGAATTTGAGATATTGTGGTTGATTTGTGTTTCTGAGGGTTGGATTGTTGTTACTAGGTTGTTTTAATCTTGGATTGAGGGTTAAAACACAACAATCCTTTAAAAATCTGAGAAATCAGATTCTAAAGGGGTGTTTGGGTTAACTGATTTATCAAGATTCAAGGCAAATTGAGTGGTTGTTTGTTGTTCCTTTGTGGTGGTATTTGTTTATCTTGTGTATTGGGTCAATTTTCTACAAGTTTTGAGGGTCTAAACACCTAAATCCATTAAAGGTCCATAAAATCTGATTTACTTGGAAATTTTGGGGACACCTAGATCTAAGGGTAGACCAGGGTAAACAAGTGCTAAATTTTGGTTAACATAACCAGGGAAAGGGATTTGAGGGTTTGAAATTGGATTGGTGGTCAAATAGATCAACAAAAGGGTTTTGAAAAAGTGCCTTGTTCATCAGTAACTTTTTATGCTTGAATATGCTTATTTACTTTGATCCAGTGTTTGAAACAAGTTTGATTGTGCTTATTGGACTTTATTATAGCTTGTGTATGCATATGGTTTATTTTGGTTGGCTTATTCATGCTTAAACTGCTTATTTGTTCATAACTGCTTATTTTCAAAGTCCGTATCATATATGGTGACTGTTTGGTTATTTTGTGCTTATTGAGTGAACCAAATTATGATTTGTTGATTGATATTGACTCCTTGTGATCCACTGATTATAAGGGTGCCTTTTTTCCATTGAATCCAACTGGATCTCTCTAAAAAAGCAAGTCAAATAGTCAAAGCAGTGGGAACTCCTTTCCCCTGCTGCTAGCCACTGCTAGTGTTATTTAACCTTGTGCTTATCAATAAGCTGTTCTGGCTTATTTAAACCTGCAACAACTTTGAATTTGTAATAGGTGTCACTTATTTGACCCATTTGTTCATACTGGAGCATTTGAGGGGTTGACTTTGAGCTTTGACTAGAAAACCAATAACTTTGACTTTTACATAAGTGCTTATCAACTTATTTAGCTTATTTGGCTTGGCTTATTGAACTTTTCTTTGTTGATTTGTATTAATTAAGTCATTTAGAGTCTTTTGCAACTTATTTCAAGGTCTGAGGTGGCCTAGAACTCCAAGTCGACTATTTTGTCTTTTAGTGAAATTCTACTTTGCTTATTTCTGGCTTATTGGGTTTGCTTTTTCAAAATTTATTTTCACAGATCTCTTAGGCATCTCAAAAGAAGGTTGTGTGTCAAATTAGAGCTTATGGCATTGGCTTATGGCTCAATGGGCTTATTGGCCCGTTAAGAATAAGCTGTTGACTTATTAAGATGTGATAAGCTCAAACCAGCTTTTCGGCCTTCAAACTTTTATGTTCAGAATCAAATTTTGAGTCAGATAGGGCTTTTTCAGGTCTTTTGGGCCTAGTTGAACTTATTTGGCCAAAAAGCCCATTTCATTTGGACTGTTTTAGTTTTTAGCCCATTTGGGGGCCTATTAGGGGTATTTTGGTAATTTCACTTTCAGTTTATGTTTATTTAGGTAAAAATAAACTAGTTTGAAAGTTTTTAGAATTTTTTATAGTTTTTGGATTTTTAATAATATTTTAATATTATTTTATTATTAAATTTCATTTTTCACATTTTTGCAACTTATATATTTTTCTTAGGTCAAATACATTAAAATAGGATTTTTAAAACTCTTAGATTAATTTTAGCATCATTTTCTTAATTTTTAGAATTATTTTAGTATTTTAAATGTTTTTAATCAATTAAAAATAGTTTTCTTTAGTTTAAAAATTCATAAAAATAGTTTTAGTCTTTTTAAGTCATTTTAGAGGTTTACAAAGTGAAAAATATTTATTTGGACTTTTTAATAATTAATTGGATTTTTAGGGCTTTAATTAGCATTTAAAAATTAATATCTAATTAATTAAAAGGTTTGAAAAAGTTTTAATCATTTGTAAACTCTTAGTTTATTTAATATGATTTTTGGCAATTTTTTGGGAATTTCTAGAATTAATTTTTATTTTAGCATTTTTTACGGTTTTTAATTTAGTCGTCGTAGTAATAATTTTCACGTATCCGCCATTCTATTTTCTCATCCCTTCTTTCTCATATTAATCTCAAATCATTTACATTTTAGTCACACACATATACCTCCTTGGGAAACGAACTTAATTGGGTCATTAACACTTGATTTTCCTAAATCATTTGTTTAATACTTTCCGCTCATTTACGCTCTTTTGTTTTCCTAAACAAGAGGAGTAATTTACCATAATCATTTTGGCGCCGCTGCCAGGGAGATGTGTCGTGATTAATTTGTCATTTTGTTTTTAATATTAGCCATAAATAGTATTTGTATTAGTAGAACTCTACTAATACGTATTATCGGTTTTTTTGTTTTTCTTGTGAAATTATTATTACTATATTGTATTAAGTATCACAATGAATACACAATATCTCCAAAAGTGTGAAAACACAACCTTAATTGGGATTTGATCTCCTAATTATTGTATTCGAATCTCAAACAAAAAGATAAAGGCAAAAATAGATAAATACTTTCGTGAAGCTCGATTTTGAAAAATACAAACTATAAGGTGGGTATGAGACGGGTATTATAAAATATACCCTAAGGAAAAATGCTCTTAAGTGCTTCGCGCCGCCTCGTTTCCCCGCTTGCTTGTGAGTATTTTGAGATTGAAAGCTAATCGAGGGTTTTGCCGCCTAAAGTATTATTACGTATCATATATATGTGCTTGGTTTCTTTGTGATTAAACCCTCTTGAACAATTTGGTTTTCACCAGAGTTCTAAAGTCATTCGAAGGCGTTCACTCCACGTGATCATTTTCATTCTTTTAAGGCTTCTTTAATCAAGAGTTTGATTCGAGGATAGATTTGGTAGATTGTTGTCTACGAAGATACACAAAATCCAAAAAAATTAAAAACAATCAAAAACACAAAAAAAAAATTTAAAATCCACAAAACACCCAAAAGAATCTTCTTTGCTCACCTCTTATTCTTCGTCAAGTTTATGCTAACTCGTAATCAAGAAAAACGAGCTCGTAAACATCGTCAAAGTCAAGGAAATCAAAGTCCTTTGATTGAAGAACAAACGCCAATTGTCGAACCCGTTGTAGAACCAATAGTCGTCATGGCTAATCTTACTATGATGGAGTTGCTTCAAGCACCCACCGAGGGTTTTGGAGAAGCTATTGTGATTCCCGCCATCCTTGCGGAGAATTTCGAGATTAAGACGGGTTTAATGTCGATGTTGCAAGCAAATAAGTTTAGAGGTCATGAAAAAGACAACCTGCATTATCACATAAGGAATTTTAATCGTCTCACCGCAACAAGCAAGTTGAAGGATGTTCCACATGACGCCATTAAGATGATGTTGTTTCAATACTCGTTGGATGGACCCGCTAAAATTTGGCTCGAGAAAGAACCGCCAAATTCGATTTTGACATGGGGTGATCTCGTCTCTAAGTTTCTGAACCAATTTTTTCCACCATCTAAAACAACACATTTGAAAAATGAGATTTCATGGTTTACACAATGAAATAATGAATGTTTTTCAATGGCATGGGAACGATTTAAGGAAATGTTACATGAATGTCCACACCATGATTTTTTGGAATTGCATCAAATAGATACTTTTTATAATGGGCTTAACGATCATGAACGCGATTATTTGAACGCCGCCGCGGGTGGTAATTTTTTGTGCAAAACAACCGATGAAGCTTAAAAGATTATCGAGAATAGATCTAAGGGTTATAACCCTCGTAACACACCAAGTGTTGCCAATATGGGTTCGTCATAATCGTCATCGTCTCGTAACATGAATGCCTTACATGATGAAGCAAATGAGGAATATCGGTTACTCGATAGGTTTTCAAATCTTATGACTCATTGGAAAGCACAAGATGCTTTGAATTCCGGATCGGTTAAAGCGGTTTAAAAGAGTTGTTTATCTTGTGGTGGAGCTCATGATCTTTCCGAGTGCATTACCGCCGGTGGTAACACTTCGAGTGCTTACGTAGTAACGGGATCTTACAACCAAAACTACCAAGGTTCCCGCCCAAATCAAGCTCCCCAAAATCAAAATGCTAACAACTTTCGAAACAACAATCAAAATGGTGGTTATCAAGGCAATTCATGTAATTATAACAAAGGGAATTACCAAAGTGGGAATGGACAAGTTTCAAATCAAAACGAAAACCGTGATTTTCAAAACACTACACAAGGTTTTCAAAATTCTCACATTAAAAATCTTAATGGAGAATTTTTTGATTATGCAAAAGCAAACGATGATAAGTTTGATAACATGTAACGTGAGATGATTAGCTTAAGATCTGAGTTGAAAAACGAGCTTAAAAACAAACTTGCTAATGAACTTAAGACTCATGCTAATAAAATGGAAGGAAACGTTTAACGTCTTCAACAAAATCAACAAAAAATGGAACAAGGACAACATGAGATTAAGCAAGAGTTGTTAAAAGCGGATGCTAGGCAATAAAAATTTGAAGACCGAATGGCAAAAATGTTTGAAGCAATCATGTGTAAACCCTCTTCCTCGGGTGGTCTTCCTAGTGATACCATTGCAAACTCGAAGGGAGAAATGAAGGTTATTACTACACGTAGTGGTAAAACTTTCAAGGAACCATTCTCTCGTCCAAGTACTTCTACGGAGAAGGAAATCGAGAAAGAGCCCGAGGTGATGTTCGAAAAGGAGCATATCACAAGCCCACGAAGTACCGCTCATACCACACATACGGTTGAACCAATACCAATCATGGAACCCGAGATTACTAGGCCGTTGCCTAATGTCCAACCCACACCACCCTTACCTTACCCTTCGAGACGAAACAAAGAGAAATTGCAAGAACGTAACAAACAACAAATCAAGCTTTTTATAAAAATGTTTCAACAAGTTCATTTTGATGTAAGTTTAGCCATCGCGTTGTTATACATGCCTCGTTTTCCTTCCACTTTTAAAAGTATGATGCATGATAAGGAGAAGCTTTCAAAGCTAGCTAATTGTTCTTCTGTTTATCTTAACCGCATACCGGAAAAAGCTGGTGACCCCGGGAAGTTTCTCATTCCTTGTGATATACAAGATATGAAAGAATGCCTCGCCTTGTCCAATCTTGGTGCGAGCATTAATTTGATGCTATTTTCCATTTGGAAATCGCTTTCGCTTCCGGCTCTTACTCCTTCGAACATGTCTATCGAGATGGCCGATCATTCTACGATTTTAGCATGTGGAGTAGCCGAGGATGTTTTCGTGAAAGTGGGGAAATTCTACTATCCCGTTGATTTTATAGTAGTTGACATTCCCGCGGATCCTCAAGTTCCTCTAATTTTAGGTCGTCCATTTTTAGACACCTCGAGATCGCTTATCGACGTTCATGCAAGAACTATTATTTTGAGATTCAACGAAGAGGAACTTGTTATAAACGCTACTCAAAACTCGACACCTTCTCATGTTTATGCAATCGCTACCATCAATCACATCGACTTAGTTGATGTGGTTTGCGATGAGTTTTCACAAGAAGTGTTAGGTTTTTCTGATAGCTCGTCAAGTGGCAATCCCATTATTTTGGATCCGATTCTTGCTAATTCTACACCAAATCTCACTCCATTCCAAGGAGGCGATTTTACTTCAAATGAAATCGACAATGAAGATGAGGTGATTATTAGTGATGATACTTCTATTCCACCATTTCTTCCGCCGATGGAAGTTATTAGTGTTGAGCAAAAATATTCGATCGAGGAACCGCCTATCCTTGAATTGAATTATCTTCCATCTCACCTTGAATACACATTCTTGGAAGGTGATGAAAAGTTGCCGGTTATTATTGTAAAAGGTCTTGCTAATGATGAAAAAACTGCACTTTTGAAAGTTCTTAAAACTCATAAAGGGCAATTGCGTGGAAAATTTCCGACATTAAGGGTATTGACCCAAAATTTTGTACTCAAAAGATTTTAATGGAGGAGGACTACAAACCCGCAATTTAAAGTCAAAGAAGGGTAAACCCCAAAATTCACGATGTCATCAAAAAGGAAGTCTTGAAACTCCTTTACACGGGAATGATTTATCCTATCTCTGATAGCCTTTGGGTGAGCCCAATCCATTATGTCCCTAAAAGGGAGGAATGACCGTTGTACCCAATGAAAACAACGAGTTAATTCCCACTCGTTTTATGACCGGTTAGTGGGTGTGTATTGACTACCGAAAGTGAAATGACACCACTCGTAAAGACCACTTTCCTTTTCCCTTCATGGATCAAATGTTGGAGCGACTCGCGGGAAATGAATTCTATTGCTTTTTAGATGGTTTTTATGGTTATTTTCAAATCCCTATTGACACTCGTGATCAAGAGAAAACTACATTTACGTGTCTTTATGGAACGTTTGCCTATCGTAGAATGACTTTCGTACTTTGTAATGCACCGGGTATGTTTCAACGGTGTATGATGGCTATTTTTCATGATATGATCGAGAAGTCGATGGAAGTGTTTATGGATGACTTTTCGGTGTTTGGCAATTCGTTCAAGTTGTGTTTATCTAATCTCGAGCAAATGTTAAAACGTTGTGAAGAAACCAACCTTGTGCTTAATTGGGCAAAATGTCATTTTATGTGTAAACAAGGAATCGTCTTAGGACATAAGGTCATGAAAGCGGGGATTGAGGTCGATAAAGCTAAGGTAGACGTCATCGCCAAGTTACCTCATCCCAAAACCGTCAAGGGAGTTAGGAGTTCCTAGGCCACTCGGGCTTTTATCGTCGTTTCATCAAAGACTTTTCGAAATCTTTCGGCCAATGACACACCTTCTCGAGAAGGATGCTCCTTTTAATTTCAATGAGGATTGTGTTAGAGCTTTCAAAACTCTTAAAAGAAACTTACCGAAGCTCCCATTCTTGTTACTCCTAATTGGGAATTACCCTTTGAAATCATGTGCGATGCAAGTGATTATGCTATAGGGGCCGTCTTAGGGCAACGTTATGAAAAGCGTTTCCGTCCTATCCATTATGCTAGTAAGACGATGACCGAGGCTCAATTAAAGTACACCACAACAGAAAAGGAATTCCTTGCCGTGGTTTATGCTTTTGAGAAATTCCGACCTTATCTCGTTTTTAACTAAAAGCATTGTGTATACCGACCATTCGGCTACCAAGTATCTCTTAGCTAAGCAAGATGCTAAGCCGAGATTGCTTCGTTGGATGCTCCTCCTCCAAGAATTTGATGTCACCGTGCTTGACAACAAAGGAGCAGAAAATCTAGCAACCGATCACCTCTCTCGTCTAGAAGATCCTCACAAAGATGTTTTCAAGAACAAGGAAATCACCGAAACATTTCCTCTTGAGACTCTCGGTGTAGCGAATTCTAAAGACACCACCCCATGGTTTGCCGACATTGGAAATTACCATGCGGGGAACTTCATAATCAAGGGTATGACGACACGACAAAAGAGAACATTCTTTCGTGACGTTAAGTTCTATTTTTGGGACGACCCTTATCTCTTTCAGGTTTGTGCGGATCAACTCGTTCGACGTTGTGTCTTTGGTACCGAAGCTTCTAACATCCTTAGATCTTGTCACGAGGGACCCACGGGTGGTCACCACAGTGCTAATCTCACGGCTAAGAAAGTGTTCGATGCCGGCTTCTTTTGGCCTACTATCTATTGTGATGCACACGCACTTGTAAAGTCGTGTGATTCGTGCCAACGTCAAGGAAAATCGTCTCAACGTGATGAAATGCCGCAAAATATAATTCGAGTATGTGAGATTTTTGACATTTGGGGCATAGACTTTATGGGGCCGTTCCCATCGTCTCATGGTAACAAGTATATCCTCGTCGCCGTCGACTACCTTTCAAAGTGGGTAGAAGCTAAGGCTTTACCTACTAATGATGCTCGTGTGGTAGTGAAGTTTTTGAAGCAATTATTCTCTCGGTTTGGGACCCCTCGTGATATTATAAGCGATCGTGGAACCCATTTTTGTAATGACCAATTGGAGAAGGTCTTAAAAAATATGGAGTTACTCATCGTCTTTCTACGGCTTATCACCAGCAAACGAGTGGGCAAGTCGAGGTTTCAAACCGAGCTTTGAAGAGGATTTTAGAGAGGCCGATTGGAGAAAACCGTGCTTCATGGTTCGACAAACTCGATGACGCTTTATGGGCCTTTAGGACCGCTTATAAGACACCTACCGGTTGTACTCCATATAAGTTGGTTTATGGAAATAATTGTCATTTTCCCATTGAATTGGATCATAAGGCATATTGGGCCCTTAAGCATGCAAACTATGATTTGAAGACCGCGGGAGATCACCGGAAAATACAATTGAATGAATTGGATGAATTAAGAGACAATGCTTATGAAAATTCATTGATTTTTAAAGAAAAGACTAAAAAGTTTCATGATGCAAAGATTAAAAACTGGGTTTTTAACGATGGTGATCAAGTGTTACTTTTTAACTCTCGATTAAAGATATTTTCCGGGAAATTGAAATCTGTTGGTCGGGTCCTTTCCCCATAACACAAGTGTTTCCTTATGGGACCATCAAGCTAACTCAAAATGATGGTCCTAACTTCAAGGTGAATGGACATAGGCTTAAGCACTACTTTGGTGGAGAAGTTCCTTCGTTGGACGAACTCGACCAAGTCACCTTACCCAATGATAATTAGCATTAAGGGGATCGAGTCGAGCTCATGACTTGGTAATCAAAAACGAAGTGCCTCGTGGGGGAGATCCCATGCTTATCCTTTTTATGTTTTCTAATTGAATAATGAGAGGGGATTTGTGCCCTTCCAACTCGTTGTCTCGTGGTTGTTTGTGAATGTGTTATCTAGATAATCATCATCACTACGATTGAAGACTCTCGTGTTCGTTTACGCGAGCCTCGATCGTTTGCTTGAAGAGTTTTTCACGAATCCATGACATATACTTTATTGTTCTAACAATTATCTTTTAGCATAATTAATAAACGGATTTAGATATATTTTTGATCACCCCTTCCATGGTAGATCCTAAGCATTCAACTCTTCGTCTCTAGTATAGGGGTGCTCCACCTTTAGACTCGACACATTGAGGACAATGTTTAATTTTAGTATGGGGGGGGGGGGGGGGGGTGAATAGATACTTGCTTTGCTACGCCCTCACATTTTCCCAAGGTTCTAAATAGCGTGAGGCGTGGCGTGGCGACATGATCAAGCCTCTAGCTTTAGCGGCTAAGGCGAAGCTTTTCCGTTTTTAAGGCGTGAGGTAAGGCGGCACAAAATACGAAAATATTTATAAATTATTAGTATTTATATCATATTTCAAATGTATTAAGTTTACGAAAGCGTCTTACATACAAACTAAAGTCAAAAAACTATATTTACATGTAAGCGTTTTCATTTCGATATAAAAGATATCGATTTTATCGAAATTAAAATGAAGAAAACATCGATCCATCATGACTTATCACGCCTTATGATACTTTTTGCTTCTCATTGCACGTCAAGCTTTAACCTCACGCCTTGGCTTATAGCGTGGCGTGAAGGTGAAGCCTTACGCTTTTGCGAGGCCACTGCGAAGCCTTTGCGAGCCTTTTAGAACCATGCGTTCTCCAACTTTCAATGTTTTGTTTTGTTTTGTTGCTAATAAGGCTAAAAATGGCCAAATTTTAAAAATTTTCTTAGTTTTCATAAGTGTTTTTAAGACACGAATGTATATTTTACGATGGGTAGAATAAGAGTTAATTTTTGACTTGATGGACATTTGGAGCCCTTTACATTCCTTAACCCGCTCAAATCAAGTTTTTCTAGACTTTTATATAGGGAACTTTAAAACGCGAAAGTCTTAGCTCATTCGGGTTAAGAACAAGAACTTTTCGCAAGTTCCTATAATTGATCCTAGAAAGTCACTTATCAAGGGAACTAGAAAATGCATTCTCTAAACTTGAAAAAGTCCAAGAAAGTGCAAGATCCTAAGGTGGCTTGAAAACCCAAAACTTAGATTTGATATAGTCTTAATGAAAGATAATCCAAATTTGGATTAATTTTGACTTGCATGGCTAAGTATTCACGAGTCTCTTTAATTAGAGGTCTTTAAATAGTGAAGAACGAGAAGTGATAGAGTTAGACAATTGATCATGCTAAACTAGAACATGAAAATGTTCTTTCAAAAACTCATATGTTTTTAATTGTGGCTTTTTCTCCCATAAAATCAATGCATTAGGAATAAAAATAATTGCAATAAGTAAGGTCGTACGATTTAAAAGGTTACTTAGCTTCTAGCACAAGATCGTTTAATAGTTGCTCGGGGTTGAATAGAGTTCATAGCCAAGGCATAACTTATTGAAGCGGGATGCGAAGATTGGTGAAGATCCAAAAAGGCCCTAACAAGGCATGAGGAGCTCTATTTTGTTGCTAAAGATCCAAGATGATGTGAAGTATCATTATTCCTAAATCCATATGAACGATCGAGACACACGACGAAAAGCAATTACACTCCTAAAGATCATGGAGAAATTCTATCCAAAAAGACCCTTACAAGGTATGAGGATAAATATATCCAAGTCCGAAAAGGAGGCGGATCGTTTTATATCAAAATCCAAAATAATGATTGAAGAAAAATGATGAAGTCGTGGTCCAAGTATGAAGAATCTCTAAAAAACGTCAAGTGAAGAAATTCCAAAATATGAAGAGAAGACCATAATTTCAAGAACGTCTTTCCGAGATTTGAAGTATGAAGTACATGCCATATATCGGTCCGAGAGAGGTCTCAAATCGTGAAACGAGATATGTCAATATATGAACTTAAGGAGATACACGAGAAGCTATTTTAAAAGATTTGTCCTTTGGCTAACTATCGATTAAATCGTGCTACTTTACTTTCGGACTAATAAATACTCAAATAAGTCAATATGAATCACTTGTGATCCATGAAAAATAGTTAAAAAGATCTAGAAACCCATTTCCTTTCATAATAACTAGGATTGTGGGGAGAAAAAGTATTACACAATTTGGACGTATGAGTAGTGTTAGCATTGTGATTTGTAGCAACAATGATCTCGTTTTTGCACTTAGCATGGAATGTATGACAATCAAGGATGAAAAACTTTACTCTATGGGACATTCACTTGTTTCTATTCATTGACCCTAAAAGTCACACACGTGATGAAAATCATACATTACGTCTTTACACATCTTCATAGAATTGTTGCAAGTCTTTTACTTTTCAATAAAGGGTAATAAAATTGAATTTTGGAGATGCTTAGATAATTTATTCTAGCATTACGTGAGGGCACGGCAATGGCTTAGTATGGGGGAGTGATGAGATGGCATTTATACATGATCTCATCGTCTTTTCGGGCTTTAAATGCATAAAAATGTCATAAAATACCATATATGCTTGTGTTTGTTTACTTGTGTATTTTAGGTATGGATATAATGAAAAAGACAAAAGAGAATAAGAAACAAGGAAAAACGAACATGAGAAACGAAGCCGCACAATGAACCGGGCCCTAGTTTATGATTTATCAATGAAAAACCCTTGAAGACTTGAAGATGTACAAGGTTGAGCCCTCATTTATGAAGAAATGACAATTAATACCCTTGTATATTCATAATTACAAGTTTGGTCCCTTAAGTTTGTCAAAATTACAAAAAGGTCCTTCAACTTTGAAGATTTGACAAGTTTAGTCCCTCAACAATTCTAGCATGTCAACAATGGTCCCTCATGAAGTCAAAGATCCAAAGAAGACCTTCAAAGATGAGAAATGTCCAAGATCAGCCCTTGACATATTCAAAAATGGCAAAAATAACCCTTGAAACCCTTTCACCAAAGTTTTGGGGCAAATGTGTGAAATTCGAAAGTTTATTAACTAAGGGGATGCGTTTTATGGCTGAATAAACTTTATTTACAAAGTTTCCCAAAAGACAAGGACTCATATTGCCAATTCACAAAGTTCAAACGCACAAACACGCGCCAAACACAACACACCCCCTAATTTCGGATCAAAACTTACCACTATTCACCTTTATGAACCCATAATTACCACCCACTTAAACAAAGGGTAAATTTAAATTACCTTTGTACACGTTTGATTCACATGCCCAGAAACCCATCCCACACCAAAAACCTTCAATCCCACTCACCATATGACCCCACCATTCAACACGTCAACCAATCACATGATACCCTCCTCTCCAAGCAATCCTAGTTGGCAAGATCAAGGCTTTATGGCTACTACTTGATCCCCAAGCATATAATGAACAGCCAAGA
Organism: Glebionis coronaria; assembly: GCA_025667525.1. NCBI lineage: Eukaryota > Viridiplantae > Streptophyta > Magnoliopsida > Asterales > Asteraceae > Glebionis > Glebionis coronaria. The sequence goes on along the minus strand of JANFOE010003119.1, from coordinate 24,319 downwards.
TCATTTTGGATAGATCAACAACAAAAAACGTCTATAAGCATTCAAGGGTATTTTGGAGACTTCATAGCTTAGGGTTATGCATTTTTCTACCTTGTAATCGTCTATATAAGGACTCCTCAACATGTGAGAGAGATTTTGTTCCAGATTTTAGCTAGTTTCATTGTAATTCCTTTTTATGAAATAAAAGTTTGTTTTCTGAAAATTCTAAATTCTCTTTTGTGTTTTATAAAAGTTTGGTGTTGGATTAGCTAAGATCTGAGTTCCATTTACATGTTTGATTGGTTTTGAGAAAAGGTTTTAAGGATTAAAACACTTGTTTTCAAAAATCAAAGGTAGAATATGTTTTGAGCTCATTTTTGTATTTGTTCTTCTTAGCAGCTGTGGAAGCTGGTGCTTGTTCTTGCTAACATCTCAGCTCAATCATTCAAAAGTATGGATGTACATTTTAGAGCTTTGATTCTCTTGTCCCTTTTATATTTTCTGAATTTTGCCTAATTTTTCGTGATTTTGCATGATTGTTTGTGAATTTGAGATATTGTGGTTGATTTGTGTTTTTGAGGGTTGGATTGTTGTTACTAGGTTGTTTTGATCTTGGATTGAGGGTTAAAACACAACAATCCTTTGAAAATCTAAGAAATCAGATTCCAAAGGGGTGTTTGGGTTAACTGATTTATCAAGATTCAAGGCAACTTGAGTGGTTGTTTGTTGTTCCTTTGTGGTGGTATTTGTTTATCTGGTGTATTGGGTCACTTTTCTGCAAGTTTTATGGGTCTAAACACCTAAATCAATCAAAGGACCATAAAATCTGATTTAGTTGGAAATTTTGGCTAAAATTTTGGGGACACCTATATCTAAGGGTAGACTAGGGTTAACAAGTGCTAAATTTTGGTTAACATAACCAGGGAAAGGGATTTGAGGGTTTGAAATTGGATTGGTGGTCAAATAGATCAGCAAAAGGGTTTTGAAAAAGTGCCTTGTTCATCAGTAACTGTTTATGCTTGAATCTGCTTATTTACGTTGATCCAGTGTTTGAAACAAGTTTGATTGTGCTTATTGGACTTTATGATAGCTTGTGTATGCATATGTTTCATTTTGGTTGGCTTATTCATGCTTAAACTGCTTATTTTTTCATAACTGCTTATTTTCAAAGTTTGTATCATATTTGGTGACTGTTTGCTTATTCTGTGCTTATTGAGTGAACCAAATTGTGATTTGTTGATTGATATTGATTCCTTGTGATCCACGGATTACAAGGGTGCCTTTGTTTTCCGTTGAATCTAACTGGATCTCTCTAAAAAAGAAAGTCAAATAGTCAAAGCAGTGGGAACTCCTTTCCCCTGCTGCTAGCCACTGCTAGTGTTATTTCACCTTGTGCTTATCAATAAGCTGTTCTAGCTTATTTAAACATGCAACAACTTTGAATTTGTAATAGGTTTCACTTATTTGACCCATTTGTTCATACTGGAGCATTTGAGGGGTTGACTTTGAGCTTTGACTAGAAAACCAATAACTTTGACCTTTACATAAGTGCTTATCAGCTTATTCAGCTTTTTTGGCTTGGCTTATTGAACTTTTCTTTGTTGATTTGTCTTAATTAAGTCATTTAGAGTCTTTTGCAACTTATTTCAAGGTCTGAGGTGGTCTAGAACTCCAAGTCGACTATTTTGTCTTTTAGTGAATATCTACTTTGCTTATTTCTGGCTTATTGGGTTTGCTTTTTCAAAATTTCTTTTCACAGATCTCTTAGGCATCTCAAAAGAAGGTTGTGTGTCAAATTAGAGCTTATGACATTGGCTTATGGCTTAATGGGCTTATTGGCCCATTAAGAATAAGTTGTTGACTTATTAAGCTGTGATAAGCTCAAAACCAACTTTTGGGCTTTCAGACTTTTGTGTTCAAAATCAAATTTTGAGTCAGATAGGGCTTTTTCAGGTCTTTTGGGCCTAGTTGAACTTATTTGGCCAAAAAGCCCATTTCATTTGGACTGTTTTAGTTTTTAGCCCATTTGGGGGCCCATTAGGGGTATTTTGGTAATTTCATTTTCATTTACTGTTTATTTAGGTTAAAATAAACTAGTTTGCAAGTTTTTAGAATTTTTTATAATTTTTGGATTTATAATAATATTTTAATATTATTGTATTATTAAATTTCATTTTTCACATTTTTGCAGCTCTTATATTTTTCTTAGGTCAAATACATTAAAATAGGATTTTTAAAACTCTTAGATTAATTTTAGCATCATTTTCTTAATTTTTAGAATTATTTTAGTATTTTAATAGTTTTTAATCAATTAAAAATAGTTTTCTTTAGTTTAAAAATTCATAAAAATAGTTTTTACTCTTTTTAAGTCATTTTAGAGGTTTACAAAGTGAAAACATTTATTTGGACTTTTTAATAATTAATTGGATTTTTAGGGCTTTAATTAGCATTTAAAAATTAATATTTAATTAATTAAAAGGTTTGAAAATTTTTTGATCATTTGTAAACTCTTAGTTTATTTAATTTGATTTTTGGTTTGGGAATTTTTAGAATTAATTTTTATTTTAGCATTTTTTACGGTTTTTAATTTAGTCGTCATAGTAATAATTTTCACGTATCTGCCATTCTATTTTCTCATCCCTTCTTTCTCATATTAATCTCAAATCATTTACATTTTAGTCACACACATATACCTCCTTGGGAAACGAACTTAATTGGGTCATTAACACTTGATTTTCCTAAATCATTTGTTTAATACTTTCCGCTCATTTACGCTCTTTTGTTTTCCTAAACAAGAGGTGTAATTTACCACAATCAATGAGCATACTTTTATTGTTTTCTATGTATGCAGGAAATCTACGTTCTTCACCCGACCTTTGGACTGAAGGCTGCAATATTCATAATGCAATTTCTTGGACCAAATTACAAGGAGGTTGTTTTTAGAGCTAATTGCATCAGATGACAGGTCTGCAACTCCTACTTGGTTTTTTACGTCTTGATCTGTAAATTTAGCTATATGTGGGAATCTCATCTTTCAATGTTTCTTTCCAGTTAGGAATTTAGCGAAGGAAGAAGTTCTTTACCTCCTCGAAGGCACAAACTAATCATTATAGTTTTTTTCCTGATAGTTATTATGGCAGAGTGTCGATTCTAAAAAAAGTGTCTATCCTTGGTACTATATATGACTGGTATTGAAGCAAAAACTAATGCTTGGATTAACCTGATCCTATGAGCTTCTATTGACACTTTCTAAGATTAATGCAGGCGTTCGTATTGGATTTTCGTTTAGGGTCGTACACAAAAACTCATTCTCAAGAGAATATGTTTGTACCATGAATGTGGAAAGAAATATGCTCGTGAATATAAGTTGGAGTTCATTATGTCTCACGATGGAAAGTTGGAGTTTACAGTTTGATTTTAGGTCAACCTTATTACTTAACAAAAATGTATCTAATAAAATGTTCAAAGTGTCAAAAGGTAAATAGATCCTATAACAAATGAGAATGGGTACAACCTTGTCTAAAGTGCATCTACGAAAATATACTTATATCCTGTTTTTTCAAGGAGTTACCAAAAGCCTATCCAGTTAGTGCACACAAAAGTTGATGAGGTCAGTTGAATTTTAGTTCATATGAAAACCTGAATGTTTATTATTTCTTTTTGTAATATCCCTACTATGCATATCACTTTGTTTTAAAGGCCACACTAAGGAAAACTGTGAATTCAGAATCCTAACAGATGCTTGAAGTTATTTCTTACAAGCGATTAGTAATTATATTGGCAGTCTTCAATCATGGTGCGAAAAGGACTAAAGTACCATGTCGATCAGCAAACTCATTCAAGGAATATAGGAGAACATCAAAATTATCTATTATTAATTGTCTAGCAGATTTGATGCATGTTGAAGTCTTTATATTTGAAACAAACAATGAATTGTGAAGTTCGTTTAGCAGGTTTGGCTTGTGTGTTCTAAAGTTTATTTCATTAAGGAAGTAAGAAATTTAAACTGAGAGGGCATTAGTGAAGCGCATCATGGTTTCATATGCTAAATCCTATCTGTTTACATTTTTACTATAGTTATGTGTCACATTTACGTTGTTATGTTGATTTCCTTTTTCTGATATGTGTTCGCTTCTATTGCTGTTGGTTAATTAAAAGTTGTTACTCCATTCATATTGTGTATTATTGACTTCCTTGAATCAGTGCTCTAAATCATAGTCATAAAAAGTTTTTTGGATTAGACTTTCATTTTCTAAGCTGTCAATGGATCACAGGGTGGAGGTCGATCATCAGCAAGAGAGACAATTGGGAAAGTTGCAGCTGGCGCAATTGCTAAGAAATTTCTTAAGGTATATTTAGGAATTTAGGTGTGTTGAGTCACATTTATATATGGACATATAAATACTTATTGGGGAAGAAGTGTCCGGTCAGTCAGTAATAAGTGTGAAAACGCTTGTCCTTTTACCACTTTAAACAAATAAAAACAAGACCAAAACGTGTGTTTAATGTCGTAAAAGTCAGAATTACGCATGGTTTGTGTTTTTGTTGTGTTTTAGGACCAAAAGATGAAAAAGGAATAAAACACGGGATTTCACGAGCTTTTTCCGAAGATAAAGACAAAAGACAAGTCAAAAGATCAAAAGTGCAAAAGAACGAAAGTCAAAGGCCTTTTCAGAAGAATTATTGAAGAAAAAGACCAAAGACGTAAGTTTAACAATTCGAAGAACCATATCTAATAAAAGAAGAAATTAGAAGACGGGTTCAGTTTTATTTATCGACGAATCCCAAGAGAAAGTCGAGAATGACGAATTTATTGTCAAGACGAGAAGACTAAAGAAAAGAAAGAAGGAGCAACATCACTTAACAATCCTCCACTATATAAAGACTCATTTCCTTTATTTGTCATTAGTTTTAAGTTAGTTTTATTTTTTAGGTAATTAGGAGTAGGTGTAATCTTAATTTTTGCTCTCCATTTTCTTTAAACTTTTCATCTTTCATGTTTTAATTTCTCTTTAATCTTCCATTATTGAATCTTAATCTTTTCATTAAGCTTTTCATTAATCTCATTCTTCCTTTCTTGTTTTGATTGTGTTTGATTTGGTTAATCATCATGTTAGCTTATTTGTGCTTACGGCTTATTTGATTGTGTTACTTATTTCTTGCTTTTATTACTTTTGATGTAGTTGATTTAATTTTTATATCTTATTGAGCTTATTGCTTATTTTTATATTTTAGCTTTTTAATTGAGTGGATTAGATAGCTTAATGTTTTCGAAATAGATTTTATTTATTTTGCTTATTAGGAGATTTTAGAGTTTTAATTCGTGTTTTATTTGGATTATTTTAGAAATTAGTTTGGCTTAATTTTTACTTATTTGCTTTTATTAGTTTTAGCTTATTTGTCCCTTTTTTAGTAAAAACCTTATTCCGACATTCTTGCAAAACCCTCATTCCGAATCTTAAATATTTTATTCCGACTTTATTATATGTTAAATATTCCGACATCTAGCAAAACCTTTTATTCCGACATTTATGATGATTTCTTTCCTTTTACATTCCAAATTTATAGTTATAACAATAGCTTTTGACATTTAAATTAAGTAGTAATCCGACTTTCAGTTTTTATTATTTTGGCGGGAAAAAAAGTCATAATCCGACTTCCATTACTTTTTCCAACTTTAATAACAACAATAAAATCCGAATTTGATAAGAGGGATTCCGACATTATTTTTTATATTGCCATATTTCGAATGTGGGAAATAGTAATCCGACATTAGTATCTTATTTTTTCTTTCCCGCCATAAATGCAATTTCTGACTTTATAGTACTAATATCCGACTTTTGTATAACAGAATCCGACATTATAGTACTAAACTACCATTTTTCCGACATTAATATCACTACTATTTCCCGCCATTTTTCTATAACAGAATCCGACATTTTCTTTTAGTATTATATCCCGACTTTTAAACTTTTTACTTATTCCGACTTCAATTCCTTTTTATGTATTCCGATTTTAATTCCTTTATATTTTATTCCGACTTTCATTTTGATTTTAATCCAACTTTTTTTTTATTTTTTTAGACTTTTATATTTTTATTTTACTCCGTCATTTATTAATTCCAACTTTTATTTTATTTTATTTCGACATTCATTTTTTTTATTCTCACATTTATTTACTTTGTTTATTTTTATTTTTATTTTTACCATCTTGTCACATTTTACTTATTAAAATAGAAATAGATAATCAAAATTTCTTAAATTCACCAAAAACGACTGAGTTACACTTTAAACCGGAGATCAATTCGATAAGACCAAACAAGAACAATTTTTCTTATTAAAATTCAGATATTAAAATGGCACCGCTGCCGGCTCTTTTCGTAAATATTAACGGTTTGTTGTGAGACGACTTGGATTTTGGGATCCGTTCACTTGGGAACATTATTTTTCTTGCAAATTTCAAAATTTCAAAAATCCAAAAAAAATCGAACATTTCAAAAACCCAAAAACATTTCAAAAATCATAAAAAGCATTTCTTTTCTAAAGTTTTGCACCAAAAATATTTCTTTTTACATTAACCTTGTTTCTTCTTCTATTTCTTGTCCATCTTTTTCTTTTGTAGGTGTATGCGTACTCGTGCGCGTAAGAGGAAAACCACTCAAGCCGATATCAAGACTTGTGCTATTGACACCATGGATAACAAACCAATGATCGAGCTCTTGCAATCACACGTTAAGGGCAATGACGGTGCTATTGTGGTGCCAGATATTGGAGCTAACAATTTTGAGCTTAAAACAAGTTTTATTCAGATGGTCTCTGCAACACCTTTCTTGGGCCGCACTCATGATGATCCTCACGATCACATCAAGAGGTTTTTACACTTAACTAATACTGTAAATATCAATGGGGTCTCACAAGAGGCAATTCGTTTGCTCCTCTTTCCTTTCTCTCTCGTGGGACAAGCCCAGATTTGGCTTGATAAGGAACCACCCAAAAAGTATTGCCACATGGGTGGACTTAGAAACTAAATTCATAAATTACTTCTTTCCACCCTCACGTACTACCGCTTTACGGAATGATATCATCAATTTTAAACAAAAGTACGGTGATACATTTTAGTGAATCTTGGGATCGTTTTAAAGAACTTTTGAGAAAGTTTCCACAACACGGTTTTACTAAAGTGCATCAAATTAATACTTTTTACAATGGATTAAGTTTGAATGACCAAGATTCACTAAATAGTTCTTCGGGGGGTAATATTCTTGTGAAAACAAAACAAGTCGCTTGGGACATAATTAAAAACAAGGCCAAAGTTCAAACTAAAAGTGTAAGGGCTAGTATGGCTAGTACTAGTGATAGTGAGACTACCAATCAAATTTAAGCACTTACTTCAATTGTGACAAAACTTGCTTTACATGTTCAAAACACACCCCTTACACACGTGAATGCCCTTAATGCGACTTGTGAAATATGTGGTGGGCCACACTCGTATGTTAACTGTGATAAGGCTTATGAACAATCTCATGGGGAAGTGTATGCGTATAACACCACTAAGAGGGTTCATTTCAAGCCGAATGTCGATGTTAATCATTTGTCCTATAATTCGACTAACTATTTGGCTCCACCTGATTTTCAACAAAGACCATCCCTACCCACCCAAAACAACCAAGGTCCACCACGAGCTAATATTAAACCAAATGCAAATGTGCGGGGCTACAATGCAAATCAAGGAAATTTTCAATTGCACAATCAAGGCTATCCAAACCAAGGTTTTAATCCTCAAGGTTTTCCACCATACAACCAATACCCAAACCAAGGTTTTCCACAACAAGGGTTCAATTTACCTAATCCACAAATGGACTTTGTTCTTCTAAAGATTTCGGAGCAAGATAAGAAATTAAAGGAAATGCAAGAGTCCACGGATAGGAATTTCGTTCAAATGCTCCAAGCCATTCGTCCATAAGGTGCTCTTCTTTCAACAACTGAAACCAACCCTAGAGCTAATGTGAGTGCTATTACTACACGTAGTAGAGCAACTTTAGTAGGACCTTCTATCTCTTCCCCAATTACACCTCCTCCACCCCTATTTATCCCTCCTACTACCACGACTAGTACTAGTTATCCATTACCGTCTCCACCTCTTCCTAAAGTTGTACACAAGAAAAACCCTTCACCTTCTGCACCTTCACCCTCTCAACCTTCACCTTCTCTACCTTCGCCTTCTTAACCTACACCTCCTAAGCCCAAAATTCCATATCCATCTCGGTTAGACAAGTGCAAAGTGCTCACTAAAGAGGATACTCAAGTTTCTTCCTTTTTGAAGATGATCTCCCAAATTAACTTTAACATTAGCCTTCTTGAAGCTCTTATCCAAATGCCAAAATTTGTTAAAATGTTCAAGGATTTTCTTAGTAAGAAGGAGAAGATGATTGAGCTTGTTAATACTCGATTAAATGAAAATTGTTCTGCAGTCCTTCTCAAAGAACTTCTGGAGAAACTTGGAGATCCTGATTGTTTTGTGTTACCTTGTTCATTTTCCTAAATCGAGGATTGTACTGCCTTAGCGGATCTCGATGCTAGTATCAATTTAATGCCATTAAGTGTTTGGAAGAAGTTATCATTACCCGATCTTATACCAACCCGTATGACTCTTGAGATAGCTAATCGAAAACTCGCTTACCTAATTGGTATTGCTGAAGATGTTTTTGTTAAAGTTGGTACTTTCACTTTTCCGGTTGATTTTGTTGTTGATTATGAGATGGATCCTCGTATTCTGTTAATACTTGGACGCCCATTTTTGAGAACCGGAAAGCTTTAGTCGATGTTGCTGAAGGTGAGCTAATTCTTAGGGTCGAGAATGATCAACAAGTGTTTAAAATAGGGAAGATTACAAGCAAATCAAATGGAAAATAATCGGCGAAAATGATTGATGTGCTTCAAGACGAGCTTGTTACCACTCCTTTGGAAACTATAAAGCTTGACGTCAATGATTTTGTACTACAAAACAATCCTCTTTTTGAACCTTTCTATGATTATCCACTTTTTCAAGAACATGTGGACAATTATTATGATTCTCTTTCCGATTTAGATGCTCCACCAATTTATGATGAATATGATGATTCTACTTCTGATTATGAAGACATGCCGATTTATGATGAGTTTAATGATGATGACACTCTTTCGAGTGATTCTTCAACTGTTGTGTCTTCTGATGATGTTTTTACTCCTCATACCTTTGATGAGGATCCTCAACCACCAACGTTTGATACTACTTTACAGGATTACTCTTTTGAGGAAGATTTCGACACGTTTCTCAACATTTACTTTCCTAATGAGCATGATTCTCCTACTTTGGATTTCGATTATGGCCTTTACCCTCCTCTGGACTTTAGGAAACCCGTTTCAAAGGAAAAGAAATTGGACTACACCAACATTCAGAGTACTTATGTTTTGACACCTCTCTTTCCACTTCTTCAGATGAGATTGTGAGGTATATGTGCGAATCTTCTTCAAGTTCCACTGAGTGTCTTTCTTATTTTCCCCTAAAGGAAAAGGTGTTTGATCCTGGTATCACAGTTTTTGAGCCATCTCAGTATCCATCTGATGCAATAAAAGGAAAGATTTCTAGAATATTCGGAGTTACGCTTTCACCTTACCACACCTTTTACTATCACCGTGCTCACCATTTTCTTAATGGAACCTCGCCTACTCTACTTTGGCTTGCGCTTTTCACCGTTGGGTTATGCTACTTTTTGAATGGGAACCATGTATTCGACCCCGACGGATTTTCTTCAAGTTTTCTATGAACTTGTCACCATAGTATTCGGGGTCGAGTAAGGCTCGTGACTCGGTTAACAAAAACAAGCGCTTCTCGGGAGGCAACATGAGGATCTATCCTTCTTTATCTATTTTCTAGCATAATTGTACGGGGAGCCAAGTAGGTGTTTGTTGTTTTGTTGTTTCTTATGATGTGCAGGGATTAGAGCTTTCAAAGATCCACTTTTGGTGACTTTTGACGACCCGTGATTGTGTACCCGGACCGGTTCTATCCTAAACTCTTGTGATTAAATATTATATATCAATCAATGTTGAAGTGGGAATCACTTTAGTTGTCTCTTCCTTAGCAAGATTTTAAACAACGTGCACAATATCCTAAGTGTAGGGGAGTTTACTTCCACATGCTTAAACATTGTGGAAATGTTTATATTAAGTGTAGGGAGACTTCTATCGAAGTTAAGTGGGATTTTCCATGAATATGTCCTCATTTTAACCGGAAAATTGATTTTTTTTTGATATTTTTTAATATTTTGATCTATCTTGGCCTAGTAGTTTTTCCTTTCTTATCGTTATTTTCTTTCATTGTATGTATATATTACATTTCTAGAATAAAGTCAAAATAGATAAATAAATAAAATGGTTTTAACAAGTTTAGACGTCTTTGATATATTAGGCCCGTCGTGAATATTTGACTCACCCCAAGTTTACTTATTTGAGTTTACTCTAGCTAGTATCCTTAACCATATGGACCTTAATTGGTTTATTAGGCTAAGCATCCACGAGTCTCATTCTTTGAGATTTTAAATTGTAGAGAACGAGAAATGATAGAGTCAATTATAAGTTTTGTATTCTGTAATGAATTTATGTGAGTTAATTATAAGCTTTTTCTCCCAACACTTGTCAATAAATAAATGCAATAAATAAGGTCGTACGATTTGAAAATTTACTTAGCTTCTAACCCAATATCGTTTAAAAGTTGCTCAGGATTAATGAGAGTTCAAAGCCCAGGCATAACTTATTGAAGCGGGATGCGAAGATTGGCGAGTCTAAAAAGGCCCTAACAAGGCGCGAGGGCTACATTTTGTTGCTAAAGATCCAAGATGATGTGAAGAATCATTATTCCAAAATCAATATGAAGGATCGAGACACACGACGAGAAGCAATTACTCCCTAAAGATCATAGAGAAGTCTATCCAAAAAGACCCTAACAAGGTATGAGGATAAATAGATCCAAGTTCGAAGAGGCGGATTGTTGTATATCAAAATCCCAAGTAAAGATTGAAGAAAAATGAAGAAGTCGTGGTCCAAGTTTGAAGAATCTCTCAAAAACTTCAAGTGAAGAAATTCCACATATGAAGAGAAGACCATTATTTCAAGAACGTCTCTCAAGATTCGAAGTATGAAGTAAATGCCAAATATCGGTCCGAGAAAGGTCTCAAATCGTGAAACGATATGCCAAGATATGAACTTTATGAGATTTTGAGAAGCCGTTTTAAAATATTTGTCCTTTAGCTAACTATTGATTAAATCATCCGACTTTATTTTCGGCCTTAATAAATTATCGAAATAAGTAAAAAATACATCCTCGTGATCATTTATAGACAAAAGTAAAATACAAGAGATACACTGTAGGAATAAGGGGGTCTAAGTGAATAGTTAAGCCACATGAGTAAGTGTTAGCTTTACTAACTTGTAATAACATGATCTCATTTTTACGCTTGGTATGGGGAATGTGAAACTTGAGGGTGATAAATATTTTTGAAACCAAAGCCCTAATTTAAGTCTTTGAATTCTTTACAAGTTTCTTCCATCTAACAATTTCAAGTAAACAAATAATATGGAATTGTTTATCTTTTTCTTTTGAGTAATTTTCTATCTCTTTTTAGTTTCCATAGTGTCGTAGTATGTAAAAAGGGCCCAGGTGGGTTAATTATGAGGAAAATGTAAATGTTGCTTTGAAATTAATGCATTGCATGAGGTCATTGCAATGGTCAAATGTAGGGGATTTAAAATGTGAAAATACTTGTCCTTTTACCACTTAAAACAAATAAAAACGAGACCAAAACGTGTGTTTAATGTCATAAAAGTCAGAATTACGCATGGTTTGTGTTTTTGTTGTGTTTTACGACCAAAAGATGAAAAAGGAAGAAAACACGGGATTTCACGGGCTTTTATCGAAGATAAAGACAAAAGACAAGTCAAAAAGTGCAAAAGAACGGAAGTCAAAGGCCTTTCTAAAGAATTATTGAAGAAAAAGACCAAAGACAGAAGTTTAACAAGTCGAAGAACCAAATCTAATAAAAGAACAAATTAGAAGACGAGTTTAGTTTTATTTATCGACGAATCCCAAGACAAAGTCGAGAATGACGAATTTATTGTTAAGATGAGAAGACTAAAGAAAAGAAAGAAGGAGCAATAATAAGTGTGTAAACACTTATCCTTTTGCCACTAAAATCAAGGAAAAACAAGACCTAATCATGTGTTTAATGTCTTAAAAGTCGGAATTACGCGTGGTTTTGTGTTTTTGTGTTTAAATAGGTACAAATGCTCAAAAGGAAAGAAAACACGGGATTTCACGGTCAAACGTTGAAGAAAAGTCCGAGAAAAGAGACGAAGACAAAGTCAAAAGATCAAAAGTGTGCCTAAATTCACAAAAACCGGCTAAATCGACAAGAGTTTGAAGGAAATGATTAAGGAAGCCTATATTGAGCTCGATTTTTAGTGTAGTTAATTTTATAAAGATATTTGGACCAAGTGGGTCCCACATTCGGGTATTGGGCCCAAAGGCCCATTAAGATTTCTAAGTTCTTTAAAGTATGGGCTCAAAAGCCCACTTAGAAGATAAAAAGCCCAATATGGTCCTACAAACAAACGGATGGGAGATGTTTTATCTTGGGCTAAAGCCCATTTGCTAAATGGGATGGAATAAACATGTTTTGGGTCAAAGCCCCACCTCACAACACTCGGTCAACCCAAACCCCCACGTGTCCCAACTCAATATAACAAATATCTTTCACACGGTTTCTACCGTGCACCCTCACCTTCCCATGCACCCTACCACACCCGATCCACCCCACACACATTAAAAGTTAAAACAGTTTTATCCCATTCCCCTACACCCTCAAACATGTTTTAACTCACACACAGTTACACACCTTCGCATTAAATAAAATGAATAAAACGAATTTTTGTTTTACCCTTATCCCCACAACCCCACTCGTTTATTACTTTTCATATTTTTTCGATACAACCAAAGCACAAAACGCTCTCAATTTTTTATCTCACTGGTATCCTTCTTTCTCTCCACCATATTTTTACAGTCAAACCCTAAGTTCACCATCACAAAATTAACCAAACAAATATTTTGGGCTTTTTGTTTAAGTGTGTGATTCACACGCATCTTAAATAAATCCCCAAGTTTTCAGGGCAAAAACACTACAAGGTGGTCCTCTATCAATCCGACGTGGCTTTTCCTTGTTTGTGATTGGCCAATGCACCTCTTCATCCAATAATCATTTGCCAAATCAGCTTAAACAAACACAACAAACACACCCACAATCCAGCCTGGCGATCCGAAGGAGAGGGACATTTTTTAGCCGTTGATCAAAGGAAGAAAGAGAGAAGAGAAGAAAGAACGGCCAAGATCAAGACCTTGGGCACCAAGGAAAGGTTTGAGGGTTTTCCCTATAAAAACCCCCAAATCATTGTGTAAAGGAATCATTCAAGCTTTATTTTTCATTTTCAGTTTTTTTAATTAAATTAGGAGTAGGGTTTAGATTAGATTTAATTTTCAGTAAAATTAGATTAGTTTTTATCCTGTATTTTTATTTTTTTCAGTCGATTGTAATTTGGATTTTTATATTAATGAAAAGTTTCTTTTAATTAAATTCAGTCTCATTTAAATTTCTTGCAAGATTTATTTCTGTTTTGTTATTGTTTATGTTTATTATTATTCGGTTTAAAGAAAAAAATATATAAAAAAAATAACAAAAAAAAAGAAATAAAAGAAAGTGTTATTTCTTTCCCCACTGGAAAGAAATTACAAGATACTGTTTAGATTGGAAACTATCCTACTGTTCGAGGGGATTGGTTCAGTTACTGATTGGGTTCATTGGATCGAGTACTGTTGATGTTCGATGCTGTTTGGATCGAGAAGCTGATGTAGATGACGAAGGATCGAAGAAGGTGTTTTGGGTTTCAGTTTTAGATCAATAAGATGGCTCAGCGCCAATCTTTGGCTCAACGGTTTTCGACATCGGGTTTCCTTTCTCTTTTATTTTTAAGTTTTAGTTAAATTTGATTTGGTTTATATATGTTTAAGTTTTATCTGTTTGTTTAGTTTATATTCTTTACACTTTTTGAATCTGCTTGTGTTTTATTTTTGTTTGGATATTAGATAGTTTGGATTTACTTATTTGATTTTAATGTTTCGTTACATTTGTCTAACTTTACTAATCTGCTTATTTTCGGTTAAGGGTAAGTTAGTTTGTTTGGATTTTGTTATGTTTGGATCTGCTCTGTTCTTGTGAAGTTTTGTACTGCCATTTTTATTTTATAGCCTGTTTGGAATTTGCTTAAAATTTGGTTTTTAGTTTTAGTTAATTTTGCTTATTTTAGTTCTATTATTTTGCTTATTTGTTTTGTCTGATTAGTTCACTTGCCGTTTTAGCTTATTTGATATTTTATTTTGCTTATCTGTTTTGTGTGACTTTCTGATTTTTTTGCTTCCAGCTTATTTGGTATTTTATTCGTTTTTGTTTCTGTATAAATCTCAGACATTGGGTCTGAGTATTCAAAAGTTAAAATTCCAAAAAGGTCAAAAAAAAAATATATTAACTAAATTTATCTGTCCTGGGGTTCGAACCCAGGACCTCGCGCAAAACAGTCCAGCGACCCAACCATCTTACCTGCACCCTTTCTTGTGTTTTGCTTTGCTTCATTAAATTAATATAGTATAATAAGTTGTGGCAGTTTTCTATTAAATTAGTTTAGTTAAAATGTTTTTAGTATAATTAAATTTTAACCAAAATTTTTAAATAGTTTTTAAATTTAATTCAGTTTTTATAAAAATACAAAAAGACAAAAAAATATTTTATTTGTTTTGTTAATTCGAAATAGTTTTTTTTATTTATTTAAAAATTTTTATTTTACGTAAAAGTCCTTAGAATAGTTTTTAATTAAGTTTTATTTTAAAATATATTTTTTCATTTAAAGTTTTTAAAAGTCTTCATTTAATTTTTTTAGTTTTATTAAAAGTCAAATTTTGTTTTTAAAATTAGTTTATATAGATTAGTTGTCATTTAAATTAGTTTAATTTTTAAATTTGATTAAAATAGTTTTTATTTAAAAAGTTTTTATTAGCTTAATTTTTAATAGTTTTTAAAATTATATAATTCTTAGATTTAAAATACCAAGTATAGTTACCAAGAACAAATCAAGTCGTTACGATAATTGCTAATCAATTCGGGTGAGTCGAGGAAAACGAACTTAATTAATTGAACTACAAATCTTAGTTCCAAAATGGCGCCGCTGCCGCTTCGCTCGTACGATTGACGATTTTTCGTGAAGAAGTTTGGATTTTGGGATCCGTTCTTTTTGAACGTTACGTTTCTTGTTAATAAAATCAAAAACACAAAAAAATCAAAAACTTAAAAATACAAAAAAATTAAAAAATCACAAAAGCAATTTCTTTCCTAAGAATTGCACCAAAAAAAAAATTAAAAAATCCAAAAGTAATACTTTTTCCTAAAAGTATTACACCAAAAATATTACGTATTAGTGTTAATTTTTAGTTCGATTTCTTTCGATTTTTCTTGTGTATATATTTTTCTAAAAAATACAAAAATATTCTTCTTTATCCTCTATTGTGTTTAATTCTTTTTCTCAACCCCTCTTATTTATAATTCTTCATGGATTTGTCTTGCGTTCGGTGTGGGAGACCATGGCTCGGTTTTCCAATATGTCCATGGTGTACTTGTGCGAAGTGTGGTTCCGATATCGACGATACACAATTTGGATTTTGTCCATTGTGTAATTCTAGAAATTCGTACTTCTCCTCTTACACAAATTTCTCTCCTCCTCCGGTCTATGACAATCCCTATCCTCAACATGCACCGGGTTTTTCTCCATACCCGTGTTGCAACTATTGTGGGGGCCCTCACGATACTTCTTATTGTCAACCGATGAATTATGAGCCACATCCGTGCTATAATTCCGGTTTTCAAAATTTTGAACCCCCACAAAACTCCGTCGTTCATCAACCTTCTTTTACGGAACAAAGCACTAGTTTAGATGAAATTTTAGAACGCTTAGAACAACTCGAAATTAGCTTGCATGACGAAAGACAACAAGAGCAAGTATCTACTCTTAGTGTTTCTACTCCTCCTCTTGTGCGTTCTTACTATTATGATGACGATGAGAATACTATTTCTTGGAATGATCTTTGTGCTCAATGTCCTAGTGCAATTGTAATCCCTTCTCTCAATATCCCAAAT
Source organism: Glebionis coronaria (assembly GCA_025667525.1). Lineage (NCBI taxonomy): Eukaryota > Viridiplantae > Streptophyta > Magnoliopsida > Asterales > Asteraceae > Glebionis > Glebionis coronaria. Next base: position 8,070 of record JANFOE010003119.1, on the reverse strand, counting down.
GCATCTAAGGATCTTGATACATCGAGTGAGATTAGCGATTTTGGGCTCGACAAATTCTTTGTTGAAGTTTGTGATGTGCCGACTTTTGCTGAGCTTACGGACACGGTCGTTCCGCAAGTCCATGATCACATACTCACGAAACCAAATGCGATAATTGATTCTTCCAATAAGAGTTCTATATGTGGTGAGTATGATGATTTCATCTTCGAGCCCGAGATTAAGGAAATTATCGACCGAGAGCTAGCTCTTTTACCTCCACTTCCACCTACAAGTGAGGTCGATTTTTCCAATATCGAGGCCGAACTTGATGAGTTGGAACGTCTTATTTTTAATAATGACGAACCAACTCACATGACCACGCATCCAATTCTCGAGGAGTTACCTAATAAACACTCCTCTAATGAGAATTACGTTTACCACATTCGTGAGGATTTAACTTATCAACAAATCCCACAAATGAATGATGGTTTCGTACTTGATCGTGATCTCTTCGAGAGAATTTCTAAAATCCTAAATGAGGGGAACGACAAACCTTTGTTTGACGAGCCTATCTATGATGAAGAAATCGAAGAGATTCACGTTCATGAGGATGATTACTTTGACCCGGGAGGTGACATTGACCATTCTTTGATTAATACCTTTACGGCTTTGCCGAATAGTGACCATCCTATGTCTTTGGGGGATGACAATGTGTCTCCTTTACCCATCCCACCTCCCGTGGATCATGACCTCACATACTTCTCGTATGTTGAGCGGACTTTTCTCCCTTTCATGACTTATCCTCCTGCCTCTCATTTATTATGTTCCTCCGGGACCGAGGATAAGATTTTTGATCCCGGTATAACATTTGAGGCTTCCCCATGGACCATTTAATTCGGGGTCGAGTCAGGCTCGTGACTCGGTTAACAAAAACAAGCGCTTCTCGGGAGGCAACCCGATGATATATCTTTTATCTATTTTCTAGAATAAGTGTAGGGGGAGCCGTGTAGGTTGTTTGTTTTGTGTGTTGTGATTGTGTAGGTACATGTGCTTTGATGATCCACTTTTGGTGCTTTTGACGTGACCCGTGTTCCCGTGTTACCCGTGTACCCGGTTCCTTCGATAAGTTTTTTCTATTGTGATTCTATCTTAAAACAAATAAATGTAATCACTTTAGTTGTCCTTTCCTTAGCTCGATTTTAAACAACGTACTCAATGTCCTAAGTGTAGGGGAGTTTATTCTCCCACATGCTTAAACATTGAGGACAATGTTTATATTAAGTGTAGGGGGGATTTCTATCGAAATTTTAGTGGCCTTTTCCATGAATTTGACCCCATTTTAACCGGAAAATTTTTTAAAATTTTCAACGTTTTTCAAATTTTTGATCTATTTTGGCCTTGTAGCATTTTCGCATCGTAATAATTTCCATTTTAAGAATTAAGTAAAAAATAAATAAATAAATAAAATGGTTTTAACAAGTTTAGATGTCTTTGATATATTAGGCCCGTCGTGAATATTTTGACTCAACCCGAGTTTACTTATCCAAGTTTACTCTAGCTAGTATCCTTAACCATATGGACCTTAATTGGTTTATTAGGCTAAGCATCCACGAGTCTCATTCCTTGAGATTTTAAATTGTGGAGAACGAGAGATGATAGAGTTAATTATAAGTTCGATATTCTTTCATTAACTTATGTGAGTTAGTTATGAGCTTTTTCTCCCATCACTTGTTAATAAATATATTTGCAATAAATAAGGTTGTACGATTTAAAAGGTTACTTAGCTTCTAGCACAAGATCGTTTAAAAGTTGCTCGGTATTAATTAGAGTTCATATCCAAGGCATAACTTATTGAAACGGGACGCGAAGATTGGCTTATCCAAAAAGGCCCTAACAAGGCATGAGGATACCCGAGTCCAAAAAGGCCCTAACAAGGCATGAGGATTCACTTTTTGCTAAAGATCTTAAGATGATGTGAAGATCATTATCCAAATCAATATGAAGGATCAAGACACACGACGAGAAGCAATTAATCCCCTAAAGATCATGGAGAAGTCTATCCAAAAAGACCCTAACAAGGTATGAGGATAAATAGATCCAAGTCCGAAAAGGAGGCGGATCGTTGTATATCAAAATCCTAAATAAAGAAGAGGATAAATGAAGAAGTCATGGTCAACGTTTGAAGCATCTTTCACTCCTAATGAAGATGTATACCAAAATGAAGAGAAGACCATAATTTCAAGATCGTCTCTCAAGATTTGAAGTTTGAAGTACAAGCCAAATAATCGGTCCGAGAAAGGTCTCAAATCGTGAAACGAGTTATGCCAAGATATGAACTTTATGAGGTTTCGAGAAGCCGTTTTAAAAGATTTTGTCCTTTAGCTAACTATTGATTAAATCGTCCCACTTTATTTTCGGCCTAAATAAATTATCGAAATAAGTTAAAAATGCATCCTCGTGATCATTCAAGACAAAAATAAAATATAAGAGATACACCATAGGAATAAGGGGGTCTAAGTGATTAACTAAACCACATGAGCAAGTGTTTGTTGTGCTAACTTGTAATAACAATGATCTCGTTTTTATGCTTGGTATGGGGAACGTGAAACTTGAGGGTGATTAATATTCATGACACCAAAAGCCCTAATCTAAGTCTTAGATTTCTCGACGAGTTTCTTCCATCTAATTATTTCCAAGTAATAAATGATTATAACTTTTGTCTCCTTTTAAGTTCTTATCTTTTATTTGAATTAGTAGTAGTAATAATAATAAAGGCCGAGGTGGATTAATAATGAGAAAAGTTTAACTTTATGCTTTGAAATTATGCATTGCATGGGGTCATTGCAATGGTCAAGTGTAGGGGATTTAATAAGTGTGTAAACACTTATCCTTTTTCCACTAAAATCAAGGAAAAACAAGACCTAATCATGTGTTTAATGTCTTAAAAGTCGGAATTACGCGTGGTTTTGTGTTTTTGTGTTTAAATAGGTACAAATGCTCAAAAGAAAAGAAAACACGGGATTTCACGATCAAACGTTGAAGAAAAGTCCGAGAAAAGAGACGAAGACAAAGTCAAAAGATCAAAAGTGTGCCTAAATTCACAAAAACCGGCTAAATCGACAAGAGTTTGAAGGAAATGATTAAGGAAGCCTATATCGAGCTCGATTTTTAGTGGAGTTAATTTTATAAAGATATTTGGACCAAGTGGGTCCCACATTCGGGTATTGGGCCCAAAGGACCATTAAGATTTCTAAGTTCTTTAAATTATGGGCTCAAAAGCCCACTTAGAAGATAAAAAGCCCAATATGGTCCTACAAACAAACGGATGGGAGATGTTTTATCTTGGGCTAAAGCCCATTTGCTAAATGGGATGGAATAAACAAGTTTTAGGTCAAAGCCCCACCTCACAACACTCAGTCAACCCAAACCCCCACGTGTCCCAACTCAATATAACAAATATCTTTCACACGGTTTCTACCGTGCACCCTCACCTTCCCATGCACCCTACCACACCCGATCCACCCCACACACATTAAAAGTTAAAACAGTTTTATCCCATTCCCCTACACCCTCAAAAATGTTTTAACTCACACACAGTTACACACCTTCCCATTAAATAAAATAAATAAAACGAATTTTGGTTTTACCCTTATCCCCACAACCTCACTCGTTTATTACTTTTCATATTTTTTCGATACAACCAAAGCACAAAACGCTCTCAATTTTTTATCTCACTGGATATCCTTCTTTCTCTCCACCATATTTTTATAGTCAAACCCTAAGTTCACCATCACAAAATTAACCAAACAAATATTTGGGGCTTTTTGTTTAAGTGTGTGATTCACACGCATCTTAAATAAATCCCCAAGTTTTCAGGGCAAAAACACTACAAGGTGGTCCTCTATCAATCCGACGTGGCTTTTCCTTGTTTGTGATTGGCCAATACACCTCTTCATCCAATAATCATTTGCCAAATCAGCTTAAACAAACACAACAAACACACCCACAATCCAGCCTGGCGATCCGAAGGAGAGGGACATTTTTTAGCCGTTGATCAAAGGAAGAAAGAGAGAAGAGAAGAAAGAACGGCCAGGATCAAGACCTTGGGCACCAAGGAAAGGTTTGAGGGTTTCCCTATAAAAACCCCCAAATCATTGTGTAAAGGAATCATTCAAGCTTTATTTTTCATTTTCAGTTTTTTTATTTAAATTAGGAGTAGGGTTTAGATTAGATTTAATTTTCAGTAAAATTAGATTAGTTTTAATCCTGTATTTTTATTTTTTCAGTCGATTGTAATTTGGATTTTTATATTAATGAAAAGTTTCTTTTAATTAAATTCAGTCTCATTTAAATTTCTTGCAAGATTTATTTCTGTTTTGTTACTGTTTATGTTTATTATTATTCGGTTTAAAGAAAAAAATATATAAAAAAAATAACAAAAAAAAGAAATAAAAGAAAGTGTTATTTCTTTCCCCACTGGAAAGAAATTACAAGATACTGTTTAGATTGGAAACTATTCTACTGTGCGTGGGGATTGGTTCAGTTACCGATTGGGTTCATTGGATCGAGTACTGTTGATGTTCGATGCTGTTTGGATCGAGAAGCTGATGTAGATGACGAAGGATCGAAGTAGGTGTTTTGGGTTTCAGTTTTAGATCAATAAGATGGCTCAGCGCCAATCTTCGGCTCAACGGTTTTTGACATCGGGTTTCCTTTCTCTTTTATTTTTAAGTTTTAGTTAAATTTGATTTGGTTTATATATGTTTAAGTTTTATCTGTTTGTTTAGTTTATATTCTTTACACTTTTTGAATCTGCTTGTGTTTTATTTTTGTTTGGATATTAGATAGTTTGGATTTGCTTATTTGATTTTAATGTTTCGTTGCATTTGTCTAACTTTACTAATCTGCTTATTTTCGGTTAAGGGTAAGTTAGTTTGTTTGGATTTTGTTATGTTTGGATCTGCTCTGTTCTTGTGAAGTTTTGTACTGCCATTTTTATTTTATAGCCTGTTTGGAATTTGCTTAAAATTTGGTTTTTAGTTTTAGTTAATTTTGCTTATTTTAGTTCTATTATTTTGCTTATTTTTTTTGTCTGATTAGTTCACTTGCCGTTTTAGCTTATTTGATATTTTATTTTGCTTATCTGTTTTGTGTGACTTTCTGATTTTTTTTGCTTCCAGCTTATTTGGTATTTTATTCGTTTCTGTTTCTTTATAAATCTCAGACATTGGGTGTGAGTATTCAAAAGTTAAAATTCCAAAAAGGTCAAAAAAAAATATATTAACTAAAATATGTCCTGGGGTTCGAACCCAGGACCTCGCGCTAAACAGTCCAGCGACCCAACCATCTTACCTGCACCCTTTCTTGTGTTTTGCTTTGCTTCATTAAATTAATATAGTATAATAAGTTGTGGCAGTTTTCTATTAAATTAGTTTAGTTAAAATGTTTTTAGTATAATTAAATTTTAACCAAAATTTTTAAATAGTTTTTAAATTTAATTCAGTTTTTATAAAAATACAAAAAGACAAAAAAAATATTTTATTTGTTTTGTTAATTCAAAATAGTTTTTTTTTATTTATTTATAAATTTTTATTTTACGTAAAAGTCCTTAGAATAGTTTTTAATTAAGTTTTATTTTAAAATATATTTTTTCATTTAATGTTTTTAAAAGTCTTCATTTATTTTTTTTAGTTTTATTAAAAGTCAAATTTTGTTTTTAAAATTAGTTTATATAGATTAGTTGTCATTTAAATTAGTTTAATTTTTAAATTAGATTAAAATAGTTTTTATTTAAAAAGTTTTTATTAGCTTAATTTTTAATAGTTTTTAAAATTATATAATTCTTAGATTTAAAATACCAAGTATAGTTACCAAGAACAAATCAAGTCGTTACGATAATTGCTAATCAATTCGGGTGAGTCGAGGAAAACGAACTTAATTAATTGAACTAAAAATCTTAGTTCCAAGCAACATCACTTAACAATCCTCCACTATATAAAGACTCATTTCCTTTCATTTGTCATTAGTTTTAAGTTAGTTTTATTTTTTAGGTAATTAGGAGTAGGTGTAATCTTAATTTTTGCTCTCCATTTTCTTTAAGATTTTCATCTTTCATGTCTTAATTTCTCTTTAGTCTTCCATTGTTGAATCTTAATCTTTTCATTAAGCTTTTCATTAAGCTTTTCATTAATATCATTCTTCCTTTCTTGTTTTAATTGTGTTTGATTTGGTTAATCATCATGTTAGCTTATTTGTGCTTATTGCTTATTTGATTGTGTTGCTTATTTCTTGCTTTTATTACTTTTGATGTAGTTGATTTAATTTTTATAGCTTATTGAGCTTATTGCTTATTTTATATTTTAGCTTTTTAATTGAGTGGATTTGATAGCTTAATGTTTTTAAGATAGATTTTATTTATTTTGCTTACTAGGAGATTTTTTGATTTTTAATTCGTGTTTTATTTGGCTTATTTTAGAAATTAGTTTAGCTTATTTTTTACTTATTTGCTTTTATTAGTTTTAGCTTATTTTTCCATTTTTTTTGGTAAAACCCTTATTCCGACATTATTGCAAAACCCTCATTCCGAATCTTAAATATTTTATTCCGACTTTATTATATGTTAAATTATTCCGACATCTAGTAAAACCCTTTATTCCGACATTTATGATGATTTCTTTCCTTTTACATTCCGAATTTATAGTTATAACAGTAGATTCTGACATTTCAATTTAGTAGTAATCCGACTTTCTGTTTTTATTATTTTGGCGGGAAAACAAGTCATAATCCGGCTTCCATTACTTTGACTTCCATTACTTTTTTTCCCACTTTAATAACAACAATAAAATCCTAATTTGATAAGAGGGATTCCGACATTATTTTTTATATTGCCGTATTTCGAATGTGGGAAGTAGTAATCCGACTTTACTATCTTTTTTTCTTTCCCGCCATAAATGCAATTTCCGACATTATAGTACTAATATCTGATTTTTGTATAACAGAATCCGACATTATAGTACTAAACCACCATTTTTTCTACATTAATATCACTACTATTTCCTGCCATTTCTCTATAACAGAATCCGACATTTTCTTTTAGTATTATATCCCGACTTTTAAACTTTTTACTTATTCCGACTTTAATTTCTTTTTACGTATTCCGATTTTAATTCCTTTTTATTTTACTCCGACTTTCATTTTTATTTTAATCCAACTTTTATATTAATTCTTTTAGACTTTTACATTTTTGTTTTACTCCGTCATTTATTAATTCAAACTTTTATTTTATTTTATTTCGACATTCATTTTTTATTCCCACATTTATTTACTTTGTTTATTTTATTTTTATTTTTACCCGTCTTGTCACATTTTACTTTTAAATAGAAATAGATAATCAAAATTTCTTTTATTCACCAAAAACGGCTGAGCCACACTTTAAACCGGAGACCAATTCGATAAGACCAAACAAGAACAATTTTTCTTATTAAAATTTAGATATTAGTCGGTCACACTCGATATATATATATATATATATATATATATATATATATATATATATATATATATATATATATATATATATATATATATATACATATATATATATATACATATATATATATATATATATATATATATATATATATATATATATATATATATACATATATATATATATATATATATATATATATATATATATATATATATATATATATATATATATATATATATATATATATATATATCTTTACATATATATATGTATATATATATATATATATATATATATATATATATATATATATATATATATATATATATATATATATATATATATATATATATATATATATATATATATATATATATATATATATATATATATATATATATATATATATATATATATATATATATATATATATATATATATATATATATATATATATATATATATATATATATATATATATATATATATATATATATATATATATATATATATATATATATATATATATATATATATATATATATATATATATATTATATATATATATATATATATATATATATATATATATATATATA
>JANFOE010003118.1:0-62528 GCA_025667525.1 Glebionis coronaria | reverse complement strand
AAAGTGATATACAGCTATCCATTTAACTGATCCCTACAGAAGCTTATGGAAAGAACTTCTAATGGACTTCACAATCTAGTGAACAGTAACTCAAAGACTTGTATATCAAAACTTTTTAACACAAACTCAGAAATCACTGTTCTACAGCCTAATTACTCCGTGAACAGTAAACATTATAACAATCTACTACTTTTACTAACTCTCAATACTAACAGAACTCTTAACAAAACTCAAATCAATTTCTCTATACTAACAAATTGAACAGTTTTAATGAAGAAAGTTTGCTTTTTAATCGGAACATCACAGAAAAGAAAAGAAGATTAGAAAGCTTAGAAGAAAACTTAAGAATCCATTAATGGAGTAAGAATCGTTGCTAATCGTAATCAGAAATAGAAAATATAGAATAAGAAAAGAAAGCTTGAATTCATTAATGGTGATAGAAGCATTCGGTTACAACTGAATCAAACAAACTTTGTAACTGATTAACAGAAAACTGAAAATGATTAAAAACATGCAAAGAAATCTTATCTAATCTACTCCTAACTCTAATCTATCTGTGTGAAAAACTACACCTAGCTAACCGATTTCTAATGAGGGTCTTCATGTCTTTTTATAGCCGCGAGAGGGTGATGCGATGACGTGTATCCTCCAATCATATATGGACACGTGTAAATACGAGGTTTACACTCTTCGTTCTTCATCTTCAACTGAATTGGGGGTTTCTTTATCTTCGCGTCTTGATCTAATTGATTTGTACCCTTATGTAGAGGAGAATGAGAGGATGATTTTTGTAGTTGTAATCTTCTTCTGAATCTTCATGGTTCGTCCTCAATAATTGATTGCAGGTTTGGGAGGATAGAAAAGATATAACCGCCTTTGATCTTTCTCTCTCTTCTTTGAGAAGACGAAGACGCGTTTGATGTGTGTTAAGTTGACCGGTCTTGGTCTTTTTGACCAAGTTAAGTAAATATTTTCTCTCTATTTTCCTTTTGGTCCTTAATCTTCTCATTTCTTTTCAAAATGGTTGTAAGACTTTGAAGCACATTTCTTTCATCCTTTGAATTGTTAAAAGTGCAACTTAAGTCCTCGATCTTTGGAAGTTTGGCAAATAAAATCTTTGAATCATCTTTTCGTCTTTTTTCTTCGTCTTTTGATCAAATAAGTCGTTGAAAGCTCGTGTTTGTCTCAAATGTACCTATATACCTGAAAATACACAAACACCAAATACACGCGTAATTCTGATAATTTACAGTTAAAATAAGGTATTTAACAGTGTTTTGAGTGGTATTTGGATCATTATTGATGAGTGTTTTCACACTTATCAATTCTTGTGGGATATGCAACTCAGTCTAAGGGATATAAAGTATACAACAAGAGAACAAAATTGATTGTAGAGACCATTCACATTCGATTTGATGAATTACAAGAAATGTCACTTGAACAAAACAGTTTAAATCCCGATCCACAACGACAAACGACTTCCGTTCACAACTGCACGGAACTCGGAACTCAAGACCATAGCAATGAACCGTCAAGTTCAACGCTGGTTCCAGAAAATGTTCCTAGAGCTGATATGACAGTCAACATGAAAATTGAAGAGTTGGAAATGTTATATGGACCAATCTATGATGAATATTTCACGGGGGAGAAACAAGTTGTATCGAAGTCTTCCGCTGTCACTCATGATAAGAATGATGATACCGATCATCGTCAACAAAAGGATACAACTTCATCTACTTCAACATCGGTTGCTGCAAATTTACCCCCTCAGAATATCACTTCAACAGTCGATCCTACAACATCCACAACTACTGTCATTGCTCCAGAGAACATAAATCAAGCAGACAACGCATTATCTGACGAAGACGAATTTATCAACCCATTCGGTACACCGGTACACGAAACTGGAGAGTCTTCTACTCGCTATGTTGATCCGTCAAATATGCACACGTTCTACCAACGACATCCTTCAACACATCATTGGACCCGAGATCATCCTTTGGTTCATGTAATTGGAAACCCTTCACAGCCCGTTCATACAAGACGACAGCTTAACACCGATGAAGATGTTTGTATGTTCGCACTCGCCGTGAGTTCAGCTGAACCAAAAAACATCAAAGAAGCCATGGCTGATCACTCTTGGATTGAATCAATGACGGATGAACTTCAACAATTTGAAAGACTTAAAGTCTGGGAACTTGTTGACAGACCATACGATGTCATACCATTAAATCTTCGGTGGATCTGGAAAAACAAGATGGATGAAGAGAACACGATCATCAAGAATAAATCTAGGCTAGTGGCTAAAGGGTATGGACAGACAGAGGGTATTGATTTTGAAGAATCATTTGCACCAGTAACTCGAATGGAAGCGGTCAGGATTTTTCTTGCTTATGTTGCACATAAGGGATTCATTGTCTATCAAATGTACGTAAAGACAGCGTTTCTTAACGGTCCTTTGAAGGAAGAAGTCTATGTCACAAAGCCGGAAGGATTCTTCAATCCTCATTATCCTGACAAGGTGTATCGTCTCCAAAAAGCACTTTATGGACTCATGCAAGCTCCAAGGGCGTGGTACGACGAGCTCTCGAAACTTCTAGTCCCCAAAGGTTTCTCAAAAGGTTCCATTGATTTAACTTTGTTCACTTATAAATATGGGGATGACATTTTGCTTGTGCAGATTTATGTTGATGACATTATTTTCGGGTCTACAAACCCAAAACTTTCAAAATGGTTTGAAAAAGTAATGCACAACAGATTTGAAATGTCTATGATGAGCGAACTAAAATTCTTTCTAGGAACTCAAGTTCACCAATCCCCAAGTGGTATCTACATAAACCAAGCAAAGTATTGTCAAGAGATAATAAAAAAGCATGGTATGATATCATGTGACCCCGTTGGGACACCATTATCAACCACATCCCTAGATGCTTATTTTGAGGGATTACCCATAGATCAAACGAGATATCGTTCCATGATCGGGTCCTTCATGTACTTGACAGCAAGCAGAACAGATATATCACATGCTACGTGTTATTATGCACGATATCAAGCATGACCCACTGAAAAGTACCTCAAGGAGGTTAAACGGATCTTTCGGTACCTTAAGAATACCATTCACATGGGACTCTAGTATCCGAGGGAAACCGGTTTCTTTCTAACGGCCTATTAAGATTCTGATCATGCAGGGTGTCTCGATACACGTAAAAGTACTTCTGGTGGTGCATAATTTCTAGGTCAAGATAAGCTTGTGGGATGGTCTTCCAAGAAGCAGGATTGCACATCATTGTCATTAGCCGAAGCGGAGTATGTGTCTCTATCTGCGTGTTGTGCTCAAGTTCTTTGGATGAGAACACAACTCACGGATTATGGCTTCCACTTTGATAAAGTACCTATGTACTGTGACTCAAAGTCCACCATAGCCATCTCATGCAATCCGGTATAGCATTCCCACACGAAGCACATTGATGTCAGATATTACTTCATTAAGGAACAAGTTGAAAAGGGTATTGTTGAATTATACTTTGTTGGAACTGATTACCAATTAGCTGACTTGTTTACAAATGATCTTTCGAAAGAGATGTTTTCGTATCTTGTTAGGCAAATTGGTATGAGATGTTTGACTCCAGCAGAACTGGAGATTCTGGCAAAGAAGCCTGCTTGATTCATCTATCAAACATCTACTTGTAAATATTAATGAAAAAGAAAAATACAAAATTAAAAATCTTTGATAATCCAAAAATATTCTTCTCGACATGTCTTTCAGTATCGATAATATAGACGTACCTAGAAATGTCGCACAATGACGACACGGGTGTGTACATAAAGCTCGAATGAATGTTGTAAATATTTTTCAAAACATGTCATTTCTACTTTTTTAAAGGAAATTGTCTATTTTGGACAATATTTCCAAACAACGGGTAGAGCAATCTATCTCGGGTTGAGCTTGTCACAAAACATTCAACGTTTTGAGCTCAACACAATGGCTTGTAATCACTTTCAGATTGCAACCCGGAACTATATTTATGGGGGAGTGTACGATTTCGTGCTCTTACCCTTAGCAAAAGAAGTTAAATCTTCTTACACTTGAGTGGATTCGTCAAGACATTCAAAGTCAATGAACTCAAGTTTATGCTTTAGAAAAACCTTTTCGTCAAAAAGAATTGATTTTTCAAAAAGCGTTGAACAAAATTTTTCCAATAATTTCTCAATGATATTCAAAATCTTTCAAAAATTGTGTGTTCAACAACTCCTATCCTCAAAAGTTTAATGTGGATCATATCCTCGTAATGACAATTCCATTGGATCAATTATTGAGGGGGAGCTTTCCAAAATTCACGCTAAGTTTGACACATTTTTCTCCCAAAAGTTTTCAAGACTATTTTTTAACAATATATTTTAATCAAATTAGGTATCTCTAATATCAAGAGATTTTATATATTATAGATAGGGGAGAAAATGTGATTAAAATGTGATCTAAAGACTCAGACACTCAGGTGACGATCAAATACCCACAACATCTTTAATTCATGACGTTATTGGTGTCAAAAGGGTGGTTAGGTTTAAGTCCTATGATCCAACCAGAACCGGAGGGATCTTCCCAGGGACAATCCAATAAATTATTAGAAGTCCTTAGGAAAGATAGAGTAGAATGTGAACGAAGCTGAATGCCGACTAAGTACTGATGATAGCACTGGAACAATCATAACAAGGTGCTATTAATGATGTCTTGGTAAGCATTGAAGGGGTTGAAGAATGAAAAAGAAATGTAAGGATAAAGGGTGTAAAGAAAGAAGCCCTCCATACAACTTAGGCAGAAACCGGGTCAACACATCATGAAGACAACTCATCATGGACCCAGTGATGTGAAGCACAACCCTTTCCTAGCTACTCAGGCTTCTCTCAAAAGAAGTTTGTTTTATTGTCACGGAGATCAACATGACTTCTATTGACTTTCTCAATCCGAGATAGTTGATATTGAATAGGTGGCATCTGCTCCAGCCTCCGACCACTAAAAGTGCACAAATCGAGTCTAGAGCCAAGAGATCAATAAAATCTCGTTAAGACACACGGATGAAGATCAAGAGAGTCCTACGCTATACCCTTGTGATATTGCTAGAACACTCAGAGTGATACTACTTAGTATTCACAATGATGAGTGGAAATCCTTCCATTGTTAACATCAAAAAGCACTGCTGTAGGTCATATGCAAGATTCTTTATGAATTGAACATATGTAAAACTGAAAAGCAACAGTGGTTTGATTCTGAATTGATTCAAACTCGTTTCAAGTTTCTACGCAGTATCTTTATGGTCTTGCCAGAACATTCAGAGTGATATTCATTAATATTCACAGTGACGAATGGAAATCCTTCTAGCGTCAACATCAAACAGCGCTACGGTAGGTGACTTGTGAGATTCTTATGACTCAAACTTGTGTCAACTGGAAAGCAACAATGGTAAGATTCTTAATAAATAAAACTTGTTCCAGGAATTTGAATTGACGACTTTAATCAAGCGGATATTTATCCAATTGATTCACTCTTTATGTTCGCAGTCTTGCTTTGAGACGATCGAGTAAAGAGAACGGCTAGTACAGCCGCGAAACCCTGTTTGAATCTAACTAATCACAGGTACGATATTTAATATCGTATAACGGTCTTCACTGACCGGAGGTAAGACACTACCGATTTAGGACGAATGTCAAAGCCATTCAGTCTGTGTATATGTTTGTCTCGAGATGGTGGCGTCACGGTGTGCTCAGCAAAGTCAAAGATTCACAACCACATATTCATGCCCAAAGACTTATTCAACAATTAATAGTGTGAGCATGTGGATAAAGACACAAGATCGCAAGATGGCAAAGACAAGTCAAGAATGATTTGAAGATCTCAAGATAAAAGACAAAGTCGAAAGACAATGACAAATGTTCAAAGATCACAGCATGAAGGAACAAAACTATAGTTACACGTTCAAGACTGATTTATGACGAAATTTATAAGTCTCCATTAGAATCCAAATATCGAAGAGGAATGACCTCACATTGGGGGAGATTGTTAGCCTCAGAATATTGAGTCAAACAAGAATGTTCGGTCATAGGTTTCTATTGTAATATTTATTAGAACATTGTAATAGATAGTTAAATAGTCGTGGTTCACGGGCTTGGATTTAAGCTTCTTAAAGCCCAAAAGACAAGCCCGGTCCAAACAATATAGCCCATTATGGTTACATGTAAGCCCGACTATATAAGGCCCTTCCTAGCATGTTAGGAAGGGTGGATGGTCATTTGTAACACTAATCTTCTCTAATCTAATATTCACCAAGTTAATCATCTCTCTCTCTACTTTCTCTCACTACTTTCTCTCTCTAGGAATCCATCTCTTTTCATCTATTTTCTATCATTAATCATCATAATAATATGGGACAACATATATATATATATATATATATATATATATATATATATATATATATATATATATATATATATATATATATATATATATATATATATATATATATATATATATATATATATATATATATATATATATATATATATATATATATATATATATATATATATATATATATATATATATATATATATATATATATATATATATATATATATATATATATATATATATATATAAGGGAGCATTAACGTGGTATACACTGTTAAAATAGGTTATGGTAGGCACACTTGTGAATCGTTGGATCAACTATAATAGATGAGATCATATTATATTTAAACAATTAATTAATAATGGCATATTTGTAAATAAATGAAACATTATAACATTTTTTGTACCTAACATTTAATTACACAGGTACAATGTATTTCGATTTAAAAAAGCTAGATGGGATTGTTTTCATACGTAAACAAGTGGGTTTATCAGATTCTATTTCATTTCTACTCTATTATTAATGACACATTGTTATACCAATTTGTTTTAATCTTTTTTAAACTAATAAAGTAATTGCTACATAAAATGTATTAAAGTAAAATATTTTTCTAAACCTCTTGATATACATATAACAATTTTAACAAGCTCATACATAACGATGCACGTGTTTGAACCATTAATTTTATAAAACTAATAATGGTGATTCACAATCTAAAACTATCGAATACACTACAACTATTGATACATTAATTTTGTAAAACTATTATTTTCTATGTTATTCTTGTTATGATATGAATTTAATCACTTTCGAGAGATATGTGTTTCACCAACTAATACATGCTTCGTAACTACCAACTACGGTAGTATTAAAAAGCGAAACCATTTTTCTGTGCTTTCAATAATTCATTTTTTATTCCTATATTTATTTCTTTGTTTTAGACATGTCATAAATAATTCTTTTATTTTATATGTTTTTATGAAAAATTTTCGGTGACATATTAGATCAGTGACAAATATTTTTATTGTTTTGGTGGCACATTATTAGTGAACATATTCTTTAATTTTGTAAGTTTTATGGCATATTATAGTGACACATTAGATTAGTGATACATTTTCTTTTATTTTTCTTTGGTGACACATTATTAGTAGACATATACTTTTTATTGTATATGTTTTTATATGTTAATTATCGGTGACACGTTTCATAGTGACACATTCTTTCTTATTTGTTTTGGTGACACAGTTAGTGACAAAATTTTTATGTGACACATTATTAGTGATATAGGTTTTTACTTTATTTGATTTTTATATATTAGTGACATTTTTTTTAAAAAATTTCTATCTATTTTAGTGACACTTTGGGGGTCACCATGTCAAGTTAGATAACTAGAGATCATCATGAATGAAAATCGAAACAATATGTTGTAACACTTATCGATCTTGTGCGGTAACCAAGCCAAAAAGGGTCGCCACCAATGAATAAGTCATCTCTTACTTCTTCGATCCCGTTGCGTTGCGAAACTTTTAGATTGTGGTAGAGACATGTTACGGAGACGACAATCATAAACATACACATGGGGGTGGTGATACACAACGCCGACTTTATTTCTTCGGATGAACAAATCTGGTGACCGGTGGTACAATCGTCGAAAAAGACGGCGGCGGTGGTTTGTACATATTTTTTAATGGCTATGTTTATATAGTGTTGAGATATTTTTTTTACATAGCAGCACTTACAAGGCAAACAATCGAGATCAAAGGAGAAAATATATGGTCACAATGATCTCCGGTATTGTTTATTTAAGGATCGGAGGGGAAAAAATAGAGGCATATGATTATTGATTAGACCCATGGTGAGAGGAAAAGATAAATGGATATGGCTATTTTTTTAGATTGCTAGTTTCATTTGAAAAAGAACATACGAAGGTTATATGATAAATGAACACATGAGTTGTTTTTAAGGTTATGTAGAATATCAAGGATAGCAAAATTCCTTACATACCCTTTAAATTTAAGTTATCATTTTGTTTCATTTAATTCTATAAAATCCACCTGCTCAATTCTTATTGGTGCCTACTGTAATGTATTTTAAAGTGTAACTCATTTGAACATAGATCTATCTATATATATATATATATATATATATAGAGGGAGGTTATTGTGAGAGATTTTTTAAAGTTATTAAAATAACAGATAATATGAACCATTGGATTTACTAATTTGTTAGAAGATATTGATGATAGGTAAATATCGTTGGTGTAATAAACATCTAATTTAAGAAGGGTATTTTCGTCATGATGAAAAGTAATATATTAAATGCAACTTTTAATGTTTTCTTAATAATTTAATTTATTTCGTCATACCGCTAATAATTTTGTAATGCATTTATGGTACATTAAATTATACACAAACAAATGATACAACATTGACCAATAAATAATATGTTGACTTTGCATGCATTTGACCTTTTCAAACAATTACTGATACACGTCCAATATATCACAAAACCAACTGATGCATATTGATTATATTTTATACGTATATCATAAAACAATATATTAATCTACTATGAAACAATATATTAAATTATTAATTCTATTTTATACGTTGTTGGTCCCTTGTAATTAGTACTATACTTAAGTAAACTAAGTATAGTACTAACCCATGGTTACGTAATGCAATAAACTTTATACAAGTAAGTAAATTAACACAAAGTTTTCAACGTTTAACTCTTAGCTTTATTAAAGAATTATACCCTATTGTATTCGAAGCTACAATAGGGATTGAATAGACAATGTGTAGTTTTGTGATCTCCTCACTAACAAGCTAGTCCAATCCTAACGATTGCTAAGCTTGACGATTCTATCAACAGGAGTTTATAACTCAAGTGTATGATCGTGTTTGGAGGAGAGAAAAAACTTTTTTGTGAATGTCTAAAGCATTTACTGCACAAACTTGTTTTTCTCTCCTTTACAAGCATCCTATTTATAGAAGGAAAGTGGGTAGAAGACAATAATTACCCATGTGCAATTCTTGTCTTATTGGTATAGTGTAGTATCTTGTCTTAACCTATTCTAAGTAGTAAGACGTAAGTCCTTTACACATGTCAATACCCCATCTATCCCAAAAGGGTAAGTCACGTTAATTGTGTGATGTACTTCATCTTGTCACAATTCAACTTATCCCGCCTTTTCTTCAGTCTTGGAGAATGCTTGTTTTCTTCAAGGAGATCGTATGGGGTTCAGTGAGTCTATTGCCACAACTCACTGAACCCATCACCTTCTTCTTTGTCATAGAAGACATTCGTTGAGCTTCGCCTCTCTGAATGCTTGAGTCTTCCTTTTAGACTCAGTCTAGGAACTCGAAGGCAACTCACCGAGTGACTGTTCACTCAGTGACCTTGTTATGTTCAAGGTTAATTATTCACTTAGGCTGATTGTTATTCAAATCCTTCAGGGAGGTCATTAGGTACTGAATCAACCTAACAATCTCCCCCTATTTGGATATAAAATTTGCCTAAGTGAAATTGTTATAAGTGAGCAAAGAGGCTTCTTCTTATTACAAACTATTCTACCTGATGAAAAGACTTAATATAACAAAGTAAATCATTTTCATTCATCATTACATAAGACTGAATAGTCTGATACAAGAAACATAAAAACACAAAAGATTACATTATTCAGGAATCCATTGCTTCCCTATTCACCCTTGATGACTTTAACACCTTTTCTTTGTCAGGCCTCCTAGCAATTTGTAGGATTGTAAATCTTGCTTATGTTTTTTAGAGAGAGAAAGAGATAGAGAGATGGTGGATTTCACACAAAGCTAGAGAGAGAAAGTTAAGAAGAACTATGTGTAAATTATGAAACCACACCACCCTCTCCATCAAAGGAGAGGGTTTATATACCCAAGCCCTTGTCATGGGCTTGGGCTTACATTTGGGCCGGCCTACACATGTTGTAGGCTAGGCTTGTTCTTGTTTAATAAATAAAGAAAGTTAACTAAACTACGAGCTATTACATGGACTATTAATGGAGTGACCGATCCTTCTTAATACGTAAAACGTATTTCCAACAATCTCCCCCTAAGGGAGGTCACTCCAAACAAGGGCATTACCCAAGTTACAATAATTAAATAAACCTAGCATACTATGCTTATCTTGAGCTCGTAGTCTTCGTCTTTCCTTTTCTTTTTCTTTTCTGGTGAACATGCTGATGTGATCTTTGATATCAGTCTTGAGCATTAATCTCTTGCCTTGATCTCGTGCATCCATCACTTGTGATCTTCGCCTCTTCGTGACACCATGTCCCACATACTTATACCTTCGTAATTCTTGAAAACTTCAGAGTTTGATACAGCGTAAGACTTAACTTTTAGGCTTTCTTGAATTAAATGAGATATTAAGTGCATAAAGTATAAGCATGCGGGGACGACTTCTTCTTGGATTCCGCAACGCCACCGTCTTCAAATGCCGCAACATAAGTAGACACGAACAAAATGGCTTTGAACATTTTAATCTAAATCGGTAGCATTTTACCTCCGGTCGGTGAAGACCGTTGGACGATATTAGACATCGTACCCGTGACGGATAGTTTCAATTAAGTAACTTCCTGACCGGATTTCGCGGGTAAACCCGTTCTCTTTATTCGACCGTCCAAAGCTGACTGCGAACATAAAGAGTGAATCATTTGGATAATAATATCCGCATGATTTGAAGCCGTCAATTCATGTTCCTGGAACAAGTGAAATTCAATTAAGAATCGCACCATCGTTGCTTTCCAGTTGTCACGAGCTTGATTCGTATAGAATCTTGCAAGTTACCTACCAAGTGCTGTTTGAGGTTAACACTAGAAGGATTTCCACTCATCACTGTGAACACTAAGGTATCACTCTGAGTGTTCTGGCAAGATCACTAAGATATTGCGTAGAGGCCTGGAACGTGTTTAAATTCAGTTAAGAATTAAACAGCTGTTGCTTTCAAGTTATCACAAGTTTGATTCATAAAGAATCGCACAAGTCACCTACCATGAGTTTTTCTATATTCGCTCAAGAAGGATTTCCATCTTCATTGTAAATACTTTCGTATTACTCGGATGTTCAGGCAAGATCATGAAGATTTTGCGTAGGACTCTTAAAATCTTTCTTACTTTTCACAGTGTGTGAAGAAGCAAAGAAATATGGAAGTGTGTCCTAATGAGATATTTGATGATCTCAAATGGCTCTAGACTCGATCGTGCATTTTGGATTTTAGTGATCGGAGGCTGGAGAGGAGTGCCACCATTTCAATACCAATTTATTCGGAGTGAATAAATCGATAGATAACGTGTTGTCTCCGTGTGATTAAAACAAATACCTTTTGAGAGATATCTGAGTTAGCTGGGATGGGTTGTGCATTGCATCACTGGGTCCATGATGTCTTATCTTCAATATCAAGCATCATTAAAAATGATCTCAATAGCATATTTATTGACCCGGTTTCTGCCTAAAGTTGTAAGGAGGGCTTCTTTCTTTACACCCTTTATCTTTACAATTCTTTTTCATTCTTCAACCCCTTCAATGCTTACCAATACGTCATAACTAGCACCTTGTTGTGATTGTTCCAGTGCTAACTTAAGTACTTGGTCGGCATTCAGATACGTTCACAATCTTTCTCCATCTTTCCTAAGGACTACTATTTCTAGCTATGGAATGTCCTTGGGAAGATTCCTCCGGTTCTGGAAGAATCATAGGACTTAACCTATCCTACCATCCTTATGTCACCACAATCTTCATCGTCGTGAAATAAATGGGTTTTGGGTAAGTATATGTCACCAAGAAAATCCATTTTGATATAGCAAATCCATTTTGCTCCCCCTTAACATATGCCACGATATTCGAAAACATTTCGCACATGTCGGGATGAGCCAGCACATTATGTCAAACCATTTGTGATAATATCCCATATTAAATCACATTTTCTCCCCCATATTAAAAATATTAACCCAATCGATGTTTTTAATATCAATTGATTTAATGAAGTTTTAACAAAAGTTTTGGGAAGAAAAATGCAAGTCCGTATTATCTTCATGATACCAAATGTATGAGATATGATATCGATTTGTAACATGATCACATATTCACCATATTAGAAAAGAATTGACAAGGTTGGACCTGATAGATGAGAACATCATATGATAAGACCAAATGGTTCTTGTTAGCATATGTTGGTCGCCTCGTCACGTCTGAAGTCATCTCTTGACACCACGTGTACGATTGGTATTGTTGTCTTGACACCAGTTAGTGAGCTTGGCACGTTCGGCATCGAAGATTCTGAATGCTTGACAGTTGCTCCCCCTCAATTGTTGACCCGTGTTCTATCGAAAGAGCTGTAGTCGTTGGTTGAGTAGTCGCATCTTCGAGTATGTAGATACCAATTGTAGATAGCATGGTTGTAGAGATGATAGCTTCATAAAAACAAGACTTCTCTTGTTTTAACAAATAAATGCACTGAAACGTACATAGATTTGTGTTAGACCAAGTTATAAAGTAAACTTGATCCCTTACAAGGTTTTAAAGTAAACCTTGCCCGAGAAAATTAATTCCCGTTGTGAGCCAAAGCTTTCATAAGAAATACTTGACTTTAAAATGAAAACCGGGTTGCAGTCAGAAATAACTACAAGCCATAAGGGCATGTTTTATGAAATATTTACAACTTTTGTACGAACTCTATTTATGGCGCCGTGGCGATATTAATCAACATTTCTAAGGCCGTAAATATTATCTTACCAAAAGACATGCCTTTGAAAAATAAAGTAAAAATATTTTTGGATTTTTATGAATTTTTCAATTTTTATGGTTTTTATATGGTTTTATATTTTTGTATTTTGCTTTTGTGGATAAAAATATAAACAATATATACAAATGATCACCAAGGATACGGAGAATAGTTTTACCACGACTATTCTTTCGCTTCATCTGCTAGTTCCTTTAGAGTCTCAGGCGAGAAGGTTCTCATTCCTAGCTTGTCGGCCAAAAATTCAATTCGAGCGCGATCTAAAGCCTTCATGAAAATATCCGCCAATTGATACTCAGATCGGACAAAGTAAAGCTCGATTACTCCATTTTACACTTGCTCCTTGATGAAATGGTAGCGAATGTCAATATGCTTCGACCGGGAGAATTGAACATTGTTGCAGCATAAGGCAATTGCACTCTTGTTGTCGCAGTACATCGGAATTTTGTTGAAACCTAGACCATAGTCGGTTAATTGCGATCTCATCCAAATAATTTGAGCACAGCAACCGGACATAGCTATGTATTCTGCTTCCGTACTTGAAATTGCGGTGCTTTTCTGCCTTTTCGATGCCCAACTGATTAGTCGATCTTCGAGTAGTTGCAAAGTTCCACTGGTGCTACGCCTTGTATCTTGACAACCCGCGTGATCCGCATCTGCATATGCCATTAGTGCAATAGAAGAGTCCTTCAAATACCAAAGTCCCCGATTAATGGTTCCTTTAAGATATCGAAAGATCCTTTTAACAGTAGCTAAGTGTAACTCAGTAGGCCTAGTTTGATACCTAGCACACATACATATAGCGGACTGAAGATCAGGTCGACTGGCTGTGATATACAGAAGAGTACCGATCATTCCACGATAAAGTGTCGGATCAACGGCAACTCCATGTGGATCTGCATCAAGCTTAGTTCGTTCCACCATTGGAGTATCCACGGGGTCGCAAGATTCCATCTATACTTCTTAAGCGATTCAAGGGCATACTTGGATTGATTGATAAAGATGCCTCTGGGACTCTGAGATATCTGAAGACCTAAGAAGAATGATACCTTGCCCATCATTGACATCTTAAACTTGGAAGACATGAGTGTCCCAAACTCGTCGGATAAGGTTTGGGTCGAGGCTGCAAATATAATATCATCAACATATATTTGTACCATAATCATATCTTTACCTCGTTTCTGAATGAACAGCGTATGATCCACCTTGCCTTTTGCGAAGCCTTGTGTAATGAGGAATTGTGACAAAAGATCATACCATGCGCGAGGAGCTTGCTTCAACCCATAGAGAGCCTTCTTAAGCTTGTACACATGATTAGGATAATTAGGATTCACAAAACCATCCGGTTGTTGAACATAGACCTCTTCCTTGAGTTCACCATTAAGAAATGCCGTCTTCACATCCATCTGATAGACGATCATATTCATATGGGCGGCATAAGCGAGGAATAGTCGAATAGCTTCCAAACGGGCAACAGGTGCAAAGGATTCCATAAAGTCGATGCCCAATAATTGCTTGTATCCACGAGCTACTAGTCGAGCTTTGTTCTTCAATATTCCGCCTAACTCATCGAGTTTCACCTTGTAAACCCATTTTAAAGTGAGTAACTGCACTTGATCCGGGCATGGGACAAGTTCCCAAACGTCAAGACGTATAAATTCATTAAGT
The DNA here is from genome assembly GCA_025667525.1 of Glebionis coronaria. Classification (NCBI taxonomy): domain Eukaryota; kingdom Viridiplantae; phylum Streptophyta; class Magnoliopsida; order Asterales; family Asteraceae; genus Glebionis; species Glebionis coronaria. Next base: position 47,679 of record JANFOE010003118.1, on the reverse strand, counting down.
TCTTCTTGCATAGCTTCTATCCAACATGATTGAGTAAAAGCTTGTTGCCATGTCTTAGGTTCAACTTCAGTGAGAAAAGCATCAAAGTGACAAAACATTGCACTTTCTTGTAACTGACTTCGTGTGGATACCGGACGATTAGGGTCACCAATAATAGAATCTATAGGATGATCCTTTGTCCACTTGCTGTCATGTTCACGAATCCGTGGATTGGAGTAAACTGTAGAAGGAGCTTCTTCTGAGGTGGACGACCCGGCTTGATTAGAGGCGGGAATTGGTACACCAAAGAATGGAAGTTCACGCATTTGAGCGAATTCCAAATCGTGATCATCATCATCCTCTTCATCATCAATAGGAATGACATAGGTAGTTGAAACAGGTGTTGCTTGAGAATTACTTATTGATGGTATATCTAGACCAATTGTAGGTGCAGACGTATCTGATTGTGCTTCGGTTGCTGGAGCGACAACTTCGGTTACTGGAGCTATTACCTCAGGTTCTGGAGCAACAATACTTGGAGGAGTAAAGAATTCATCAAAGAACGGTTGAAACAACGTATCCCATTCCTTCCTAGTAGGTGGTGTAAATGATGATGAAGTAGGGTTGTTTGGGACAAGACCAGAACTAATATTACTGGGTCTCATTTCATGAAGTGCGGGTTCAGAGCTGCTTTGCTCAGAAGCCATTGCTGTCAGCTCATCAAAATCAACATTCATAGTTTCGAGGATCTTGCGAGAGTTACGGTTGTAGATTCGGTATGCCTTCTTTGCGGGGGCGTAACCAATGAAAATACCAATATCAGCCTTTGGTTGAAGTTTTCCCAAATTGTCACCATCATTATTTGGATAGCAAAGAGAACCAAATACATGAATATATGATAAATCTGGTACTTTTCCATGGAGAAGCTCATAAGGTGTTTTACCATGGCGTTTACGAATTAGTGACCGGTTTTGGGTGTACACTGCTGTAGATACTGCTTCTGCCCATAAAAACAATGGATCCTTTGCGTAAATTAACATCGTTCGAGCAGCTTCCATAAGTGTGCGATTTCGCCTTTCAACGACACCGTTTTGTTGTGGAGTGCGAGCAACGGATGTTTCATGAGAAATGCCAACTTCTTCATAATAATCACGTAAAATTTGATTCACAAATTCGGTTCCATTATCTGTACGAATGCGTCGGACAGTAGTGTTGAGACGCACTTGAATCATCTTGAGAAATCCGATGATGAATTTAGGTGCCTCATTTTTTGCTTTAAGAAATTTCACCCATGTAAACCGAGAGTAATCATCGACAATGACGAGGATGTACTTTTTGCCACTAAGACTTTCAACACGCATTGGCCCACAAAGATCCATATGCAAAAGATAAAGTTTCTCTTGGTTGGTGTCTTCCGTCTTGGGTTTGTAAGATTTCTTAGTGCTTTTCCCCATTGTACACGCGGAACACAAATGATCCTTGTGAAATGAAAGTTTAGGAAGACCACGAACAAGTTCGTTTTTCGCCAAGTGATTAATAGCGTCAAAGTTAAGATGAGATAACCGTCGATGCCATAACCATGACTTAGTCTTTGATGCTTTGGAGAGAAGACATACGGGAGAGGCGGCCATCATGTCTTGTAGAGACAAAGTATACAAATTATTCCCTCGAGTACCTTTCAATAAATCAACCCCTTCCAAATTACGAATGAAGCAGGTATGCTCTCGAAAAGCAACTTCTAGGTTTGCATCACAAAATTGTCCCACGGAAAATAAGTTGTGACCGAGACCTTCCACGTAATACACTCTTGAAATTATAACATTCCCAATATGATATTCACCATAACCCATTATCTTTGCAATATGATCATTTCCAAATCTAACCGTACCAAGAAACTTGCTGACGAAATTTCTGAGCAGAGAGCGATCTCCGGTCATATGCTTGGAGCAACCAGAGTCAAAATACCAGAGAACAATTTGGACCACCTGTTTTCAATAACAACAGTAGATAATGCATTGGAAACTATTGGTTCCGGAGTGTTAGCAGATACAAATATAGAATTATCAGAATTGCTAACATTTTTTAGACCCTTAGATATCCTGCGTTTTCTAATGTGAGTTTTAGCGCTAACAGGTTTTACAGTTCCAATTTTCTGAGGTTTTGGAGTATTCGCGGGCACTACAGTGGGAGTAGACCTATTTAAAGGGCACTTTGTTAATACAGTAGTGTTGGTGTTCCTAGTTAAAGGACACGCTTGTGTTTTGTTAGCCTTGGTACTCCTAGTTAAAGGACACGCTTTCTTCACTTCAGTGGGAGTGATCCTAGTTAAAGGGCACATATTTCCTACTATAGTGAAAGTTCTACCAGTGGGACACCACATCCAACCTACTTGGGTTAACACTTTCCCAGTCGGTTTCCATTCTAATCCATGTTTCCGGGCATGCATCTCATTCACATGGTCAATAAGGCAAGAATCATGACGACTAGAAAACATACATTCATTGCAATTCCAACATTTCAAATTAGAATTCACAGTAGGCTTAGAACGCTGCACAACCGCAGAGCCTTTAGGTTTAGCTACATGATTCTTTTTATTCAAAACAGAAATAACATTCCTAGGATGGGCTTCTACTTTCTTCTTCACTTGACTACTAGATGAGGGCAAGATCCTATCATTCTTCTTGTTTCTTTTAAGCTTAGATCTTTGAGCCTTAGTAGTGGTGCTTACTCCTGTAGAAGGCAACACGGTAATATTAGAAGCTGGTTTTGATTCCGCCTTATCTTTAGTGACCAATGTTTGAGAAGGTTTAGTCCTAGGGCCCTTGTTAAGTGGTGTGACGGCTATTAGGTTCCTTTTGATTGCACTAGAGGACGCTGCTGAGACAGTGGCTGTGTTATCCACAACATTCTTACCTTTTAGAGTACGAAGTGTTTCTTTTAACTCAGCCAAGACCAGATTTTTATCACAAATTTGTTCCCTCAAATCAGATATTTCTACCGACTTTCGATTCAATTGTTCAATCAATGATTGATTCTGTGCAGTGGTATCAACACATGCGGGCTGTACTGAATCGAAGAGTCGTGTATTTTTCTGTTTTAAGTTATCAACTTTGGACAAAATCTTGGAAACTCGATTATCTAGATCAAGTCTAAAATTCTCAGCGGCCTCGAGTACGTTCACACAGTTAAGCTCCTTAGATTTCTCTATTTCTATCGGCAAAGAGTTAGCAACTTTGTCACTTGGCTGACGCTGTTTTGATTGTAAATTCAATCAAAAATTCTTTTCAAAGTTTGCATCATCGATATTAACACCTTCGAATGACGTTTCAAAGATTTCTTGAATAAATTGTTGCTTGCATTCAAGCGAAATACAATGTGTTTGAATCTCATCAAAACGTTTTGAAAGCGAAGAATATGAATCTTGAAGCTTTAAAAATTCAACGTCAGATTCGTGACAAGTACTATCTACCACAGTATCCACAGATTCAACATTATGCACAATAGAATCATTATCAACACTTGTATTCACACAGACAGAAACTATATCATGAGACATCACTTGATTCAGAAGCAGATCATTATGGCGTGAAACCCGTTCTATTTCAAGTAAACTGTTTTCATAAGCGTCTTCCATTTCATTGAAAACACGTCTAACTTCTTCTATTTCCAAAAACAAATCTTGATCCATATTACGAAGACAAGCTTTAACATTGTTTACAAACGGAACAATTTCATCTCGAAACGCAGCTCTAGTGTGCTCAAAGTTCCATTCACCTTCTGTTATGGCCGTGGCCGTCGTACGTTCCAAAATGACCTTGTCAAAATCGGCTAAGTGTTGGTGAACCGTATTTAAGTTAACGGACGCCTTACTTACCGGTGGAATTAACTTCGTTAAATCCTTTTTGAAGAGTGTAGGAGACGTACTAGGAAGATTTTCATTTGACAAACTTTGGGGCACAAGAACTGTTAATTCTGCTAATTCCTTTTGTAAGCGAATGCGTGTCTTTTTCGAAAATTGATCTTTGTTGTGTTGATCATAATCAATTGTATGGAATTTTGAAAGCATTTTGGAATGAGTTTCATCCTCAAGTGATTTTGTCTCCTCAGTACTACGAACATAAGGTGCTTCTTTCGATTTGCCAATTATAGTCATATCATAAAGACCGAGAATATATTCCTGAGCTTTTTTGGCATAACCGGGATTAGGTGGTAAATCTTGAAGACGCTTAAGTTCGAAGTCTTTAAATGATTTAGTTAAAAGATGAACCTTTTCTGTGGAAGCGTATTGTTTTAAAAGCTGTTGTTCTTTGAATTTAAGAAGTTTGGTAGCATTAATTTCCGATTCAAACTTTTTAGACTCGAGAGTTTCGAAATCCATTTTAAGTTTCTGAAATCATTGACAACCGACTCTTTTATTCTCATCAGTCTGAATTTGTCCAGCCATCACAAGAAAGATGAGAACACTCTCGGTGGTGCATTTCTCTATGTCACTCATTCTTTGAAATGCTTGATCCCCAAATACATCAATGAAGAAGATACCCTACTCAGGTTCCTCTATAACCATGTTGTTCACAAAGGGGACATTTTCAGGGAGAGTACGATTGCATTCTAACCCAAAGATCTTAGTCTCAGCTTCAAGCTCGACTCTTTTTCTCTTTCTTCCCTGGGCTTTGGTAGGATCCTGTTCAGATAAAGGAAGATCTTCAGTGATTCCCAACTGTTCCTTTATTTGATTCAACCTCTCATATCTCTTACTGAGAGAGTTGAGTATCTCAGGGACACACTTGTTTGTTTTAGTCCTGAAAATCCTTCCCATTTCGTCCCACTCACTGAGACCGAAATCACCAAATGAAAATTTCTTCATGACTTCAAAGTTCCTCTCATCATTATTTCTGTAAACAGATACTGAGACTGGTGTGGTATGAGGAATGATCTGAAGATTAGTGATTGGTTCAGGCTTTCTTCTTTGGGTGACGACTTTGGTGTATTGGTCATACAACTTCTTGAGTTGTGTGGTTCTTTGTTTTTGCTTCAAGACCATTTCATCCTGAATGGACTTGAGTTCCTCCTCCTGCTTCTGAATGAACTCCTCTCCTCCTTTCTTGCTCAGCAAGACCTCAGGGTTACCACCTACTTCTTTTACAAACTCAGTGGACACCTTCAAGATCTCAGCCTTTGTTGCTTCATTAGCCTTAGCTGACTCCATTCTATCTAGATACACTTGGATTTGATCAGGAGTCATTTGGTACATTATTCCATTTATCTCATATGGTACCAAGACAAAAGCATCAGGATCAGGCCTTACTTCCCTTGAAGCCTTTACAAGTTTCTTTGGAGGTGTAAGGGTTTCATCAGCTATACCTTTGCCCCTATCTGACTTAGATACTGAGGGCTCAGGGTTGGGAGGAATTGAGTTTAAGGGTTGGGGTTGTGCTAGTCTTTCCTGCTCCCCCTTAGTGTGAGAAGGAGGTTCATTCCATGTTAACATCATAGGTGGCACATTCTCCCCCTCAAAAGTTGAAGGATCAGCCTGACTAATCCCAACTTTTGCCCGTTGTGAGGATCCTGAGGTGGGGGATGATCCCTTAAAAGCCTGAAACATCTCAGTCACCATCTCCTTCATAGACTGAGTGTCTGCTTTGATAGTTGTGAACATCTAACTGAATAAGGGATTGAGTGTTTTCAATGGTGGTGATCCTTGTCCTGAGCCTAGGAATATCAGCTTCTTTCAGGGATTTAGAGATGTCAGAGAGATTGGTGGCATTAACCATGTATCCTTGTGCAGCCTTTGACAATCTGAACTCTACGTCTGCATCCATATGAACATCCTCATAGATGGCATCGCATTTCCCTTTCACCACATCCAAGTCAGACTTGAGAGAATCTAACCTAGTGAAAACCTCAGTGAGCCTGTCTACCTTCAGGAACTCAAGTAATTGACCAACTCTGGAATTGGACTCAGTGGTGCTAGTTATCAGTCCATCCAGAGTTGTCTTTAAGGACACATTTGCCTCAACCGTTGGAAGAGCATGGTTAAGGAAGTTGATGAGCTTCTTTTCCTGATTCTCATGACTGTTGTTAACAGAGCTGATGAATTCCATTTGATTATCTACCTGAATTCTCATCTTCTCCTCAGCCACATCAAACCTATCACCATATGTCCTGAACTCATCAAGGAGTTCATCATCCTTTGAAGCCAAATCTTCATGAGCCTGAGTTACCTCAGCCTGTAAGGCTTTCAAAGCTACCTCATCTAGAACCACAGTTTGAGTCCCCAATGTAGAGGTGTCAAGTTTTGCCTCATGGGAGGGCTTGTTCAGTGCCTCAGGGGAAGGCTCCTTTTGGTCAGATGCCTCAGGGGAGGGCTTTTGTTGAGCCTCAGGGGAGGGATGTATGTCTGCGAACAAGGGAGGGAACTGTGGCTTCTGGTCTGATTGAGGAGGGGCCTGAGTGTCAGGTTCTTCCCCAGCCTCAATCATTTCTTCATCGTCACTGAACCCTTGGAGTAACTCATCAGGCTTCTCAAGTAAACTTATAAAATCTCCAAAGTTCAGTGACCCCTTAGGTTTATCCAGCTCCCCTTCAGAAGAAGGTTTGCCTTTGTTGTCGTCACTCCCTGCCCCAAATCCTGAGGCTTGGGATTTAGCCAACTGATACTCAGGGGCACTTTGTGATTGATCAGGTGTGGAGGTAGGATCCCTATCAGCGGGGTGTTTTACCCGTGGGCGTCCCTCTGAGTCTTTGGGATCAAGAGTGGTTCCCTCATGCAAAGACTTTTGTTTTAGTGTGCCTTCATCGGGAGTTGTGGAAGTGAGATTCCTATCAGCGGGGTGTTTTACCCGTGGGCGTCCCTCTGAGTCTAAAGAATCAAGTTTTGGGTCCTCATGCAAAGACTTTTGAGCTAGTGTGCCTTCATTCGACTTGTTGAAGTTATAGGCCTATCAGCGAGGTGTGTTACCCGTAGGCGTCTCCCTGAGTCTTTGGCCTTAGTTTTAACCTCATGCAAAGGTTGTGATTTACGAATGCCCTCATTGGTCTGAGTGGAAGGCAGTCCCGTAGAAGAAGGTTGTATATTTCCTTCTCCATCAAGAGGACCAGTAGGTTGGCCCGTCGACCCTGATTGTGATGTATCAGGGCCTCCCGTAAGCTCTTTCCCTTGGGGTATTTGAAGCTTGGTCTGAAAAAGGGTAGTGTTTTTAGCCTTGGCCTTTTTGGGTCGTGCCTCGGAAGCCTCAGGGCCCTGTGCCTTTGTTGGTTTGGTCTTTGGCACAGTCTGAGTCTTCTTGTTCCCCTTCTTTGGTAAGAAGGGAATGGGAGACACGGATGATTCACGACTGATCACCTCAGTCATGTGAGCCGTCAATGCAATGGGGTTGACTTCAGATGGGTTCTTTGAAAAATTTGTGGAACTCAGGATTGGAGTAGAAAAAACATTGAATTTTTCCTGAGTGTAACGAGAACCCAGTAACCGTTCTAAGGCGCATGATATGAATCTTGGGTAAGAAACATATTTTTGCCTTGAATCCTTTAGGATCCTGGTTAGGAGATCATTATAAACAATCTCTCCTATGTCAATATTCAGTCCATTAATAAGACTGTAGATTAGCATCTACTGAGTAGAATTAACTTGCTCAGTAGATGAGTAGTTCCCACCGATCACCTGAATCACAAAAGTGACCAGGATCCTCCAAGCCATGGGGAAAGCAGTTTTTATCAATGGGGTTTTAGTCACAAGTAACTCAGGGACCCCGATTTCTTTTAGTCCTTTTTTAACTGACTCCATGTCAGGATGTGCAACATACTTTCCATTGTTATAATCAAGTCCACTGCTTTGACAAAATGTTTTTAAGTCTAAAATCAATGGTGTCTTCCCATTGTTTGCAGTGAACATGATGACACAGTTCTTATGTGACTTGATCTCAGACCCCTGAGATCCTTCAGGCCCTTGGGTAGCGGTTACAACCACAGCCGTATACCAGAACTCCCTGAGATATTCATGGTAGAAGACTGAGGGGGTTTTTGTAAAAGCATCAGCCCAATCACAGTTTTTCAAAAATTTGCAAATTGGTTTGTAGGCTGATACACTACTAGGGTAATTGAAATTTCCCTCATAGTTGTTTCCAGCAAAATGGACACCCTCATTGGTGAGATGTTCAGCCTGAGGGGCATATTTGATAGCCTTGGACATTGCCATTAAAGATAGCTTTTTAAAGATTTGAAAAAGGACAATGGCAATTTGTGGAAATCAAAACAAGACTTGTTTCTTATTATAATACAACAAGATTCACCAAGTGACCTAATGAGAACTTTTGCCTTGTAAAAGGATCAAGAGTTAGAAACAATAGGTAACTTTGATTGCTTGTGCTATATAACAATAAAACGAGTAATCAATGTGATCGCCTTGCGTACAAGAAATCTTTTCTGGAAATTAGTTTGAACACACACACTTTTTCTTTGAGAGAAAATTTTGGCAGAGTAAAATTGCAAGTTCTTTGTGTGTGTGTTTGTTTGTGGTTGTGGGGTATTTATAGGCTCGGATGTGAAGGAGATTTGTATTTGCTATAATTTCTTTTCACATCCGCATTTAATGAAAGCGTACAAGTGGTCCCCCTATTTTCTTGGCAACTGTTCCATTACTGCAAAGATAACGCTTTTTCCAGAGATGACGTGGGGTCACGTGTATTTGAAAGGACGTTTTTACAATGGATTTTTCTAGAAAAAGGGTAAGCATTTAATGCTTAGTGGGATACTTGTCATGAGTGACCCTTTGACTGGTTTATGACAATTTATTGAAGGAATATATGTACCTTATTTAATATTGTGACTCACCAACCTAGGACATTAAGTAACTAAATCCTTAGAGCATTTAGTTACATCATTTAATGTACCTCAGTGTCAAAGGGTAATAAGATATATTTACTCAGAGTGAAGATAAAGAATATACATTATACTAATTTCAATGTCGTCAGGGAGACTGATTAATCAATATTCAGCATACCAAGTTCAGCTTTTAGTCTAGTGAACGTTGGTTCATCCAAAGGTTTGGTGAAAATATCAGCTAGCTGATATTCAGTGGGGATGAAGTGTAATTCAATATCTCCTTTTAAGATGTGATCCCTGAGGAAGTGATATCTTATGTCAATGTGTTTAGTCCTTGAATGTAGGACTGGATTGTTTGAAATGGCAATTGCACTAGTGTTGTCACAAAAGATAGGGACTACTTTGTATTCCACATTATAGTCCCTGAGTTGACTTTTCATCCAAAGGATGTTTGCACAACAACCAGCAACTTCCACGTATTCAGCCTCAGCAGAGGACATTGCGACTGACTGCTGTTTCTTTTCACTCCAACATACTAGCTTTCCACCAAGGAATTGACATGCACCTGAGGTACTTTTTCTATCCATGTTGCAGCCAGCATAGTCTGAGTCTGAGTATCCTTTAAGATCGAAACCTGAACAACGAGGATACCATAGACCCAGTGAGGGAGTACCCTTCAGGTACCTGAAGATTCATTAACAGTAGTAAGATGTGATTCTTTGGGATCGGCCTGATATCTTGCACATAAGATTGTTGAGAACTGAATATCAGGCCTGGTTGCAGTTAGGTACATTAATGATCTAATCATCCCCTGAATAAGGTTTGATTGACTGGTTTACCAGCAAGATCAGGACCTAAGTTGTTGGGGGGGGGAACCATGGGAGTCTTTACTGAAGCACACTCAGAGATATCATATTTCTTAAGTATTTCTCTGGTGTATTTTTCTTGACAGACTGAGATCCCCTTGTCCCCTTGTTTGATTTGTAGTCCAAGAAAATATGTTAATTCACCCATCATGCTCATTTCGAATTTCTTTGTCATAATTTTTTCAAACTTTCTACAAAGATCATAGTTAGTAGATCCGAATATGATGTCATCAACATATATCTGAACTAGTAGAACATCCTCCTTGGTTCTGAAGATAAACAAGGTGTTGTCTATCTTTCCCCTAACAAATTTTCAGGAATGTAGAGAGAGTTTCATACCATGCCCTTGGTGCTTGTTTCATTCCATAAAGGGCTTTGTCAAGTTTACAAACATGGTTTGGGAACTTAGAACTCTCAAAACCAAGGGGCTGAGCAACATAAACTTCTTCAGTGATCTTTCCATTCAGGAAGGCACTTTTTACATCCATTTGGAAAACTTTGAAGTTCATGTAGGTAGCATAGGCCAGGAAGATCCTGATGGCTTCCGTTCTTGCTACATGGGCGAAGGTTTCCTCATAGTCGATCCCTTCAAGTTGACCACACCCCTGAACAACCAGCCTAGCTTTGTTTTTGATGACAATTCCATCTTCAATCAGTCTTGTTTTTAAATACCTATTTTGTACCAAGAGCTGATTTCCCTTTAGGGAGAGGAACTAGTTTCCACACTTTGTTCCTGAGGAATTGGTTGAGCTCTTCTTGCATGGCCTCAACCCATCATGGATGTGTCAGGGCCTCTGAAACCTTCTTTGGTTCAATTTCAGAGAGAAAGTCTGCAAACAGACATTCATGGGCTGAGGCAGCAAAGAGTTTAGCAGCCTGACTGCGTGTGAGAATCCCCTCGGATACATCACCAATTATGTTTACAAGCTCTATGTGTTGTTGTCTTGACCATCTGTCCTGAGGACTTTGATTAGAGCTTGTTGATGGTTGGTGATTATCAGGGACCAGAGATTCAGTACATTGTACTGAGACATCTCCTCCTTCTGAAGGATTTTTAGTAATAGGGTATTCAATATTTTCATCACTTGTCCCTTCAATGTTTCTCATAGATGGGTGAACCGTTTGATTCATTATCTTGAGAAGTGATAACTTCAGGGACATGTTGGGACGTGATTAAATTATCAATTGACCTATTATGAGGTGATATATGGAAGAAATATCAGCATCAGTTTGATACTGTTTTGAGCGACAGTGTTCATACTCATCAGGAGGATATCTTGATGAGTCATTGATCCCTATTTCTTCCATTGATTGATTTGTGAAGTTAATGGCAACCGTACTTTCATCAAAGGTGACATGAAATGATTCCTCAATATGTTGTCTCCTTGTGTTAAAGACCCTGAAGGCTTTGGAGACAAAGGAGTATCCAAGAAAGTATCCATCATCAGCTTTGGCATCAAATTTACCAAGATGTTCCTTTTGATTGTGAATGAACACAGGACAACCAAACACATGAAAGTAGCTGATATCTGGAATCCTTTCCCTGAATATTTCATAAGGAGTCTTATCATGTATTTTGACAATGATACATCTGTTTTGAGTATATCAAGCTATTTTTACGGCCTCAGTCCAGAAGTGTTTTGAAAGATTGGATCCATTAAGCATGGTTCGAGCAGCTTCGATTAGAGTTCTATTCTTCCTTTCAGCCACACCATTTTGTTCAGGTGTGTAAGGAGAAAAGAAGTTCTAAGAAATTCCTTTCTCATCACAAAAACTCTCAAGCGCTTGGTTCCCGAATTCTGTTCCATTATCAGTTCGTATTTGTTTAACTTTAGTATCATTTTGATTTTCTACTTGCCTGATAAAAGACATTATGAATTCAGGAGCTTGACTTTTCTTTTTCAGGAAGTATACCCAAGTGTATCTAGAATATTCATCAACAATCACAAGAGTGTATTTCTCATGATTTATAGACATCGGACTGACTGGTCCAAACAAGTCTATATGAAGAAGATGAAGACACTTCCTGATAGAAAAGTTTAGTTTTGGCTTAAAAGAAGCTCTCTTGTGTTTACCTTTTTCGCAGGCTGAACAAGGTTTGTCTTTTGCATACACAAGAGAAGGTAGGCCAAGAACTTTGTTTTGTTTTGCAAGTTTGTTCATATCTTTGAAATTTAGATGTGACAGTCTCTTATGCCAAAGCCAATTGACATAGTCTGAGGCTTTAGCAAAGAAACATGCTCCTGAGTTTGTTACAGATGACATCTCTAGGACATATACATCATTTCTTCTTGGAGCAGTCAACACAATTTCTTTGTTAGCATTGAAGATTGTACCTTGCTTATCATAAAACTGAACGATGTATTTAGCATCACACAGTTGACTGATACTGATGAGATTGTACTTCAGACTGTTTATAAACGCCACTTTTGAGAAAACTATTCCACCACATTTGATTGAACCATATCCCTCAGTAACACAGGATGAATTATCACCGAATACTACCTTAGGACCTGGTTGCTCTACGTATTTGTGCAGATAACTTTTGACCCTTGTCATACTTCTTGAACACCCACTGTCTAAGTACCAGACAGGCTCCTTGAAGTGTTTCTACACAGATAACGAGGTGGATTAGTTTCTCTTGTGAGCCCACTTCTTAGTAGGCCCTTTGGCTCGAAGAGCCTGACGTCTTTCACCTTGTTTGAAATACTCAAACTCAGCGTGGTCTGAGGTAGAATGAACATTGCTTCCACATGTTTTGCAGCTTAGTCCGACTGAGGATTCAGTACTTTGAGATGACTCAGCTATCATTCCTATTCTGACCATGATGATTCTATTGTGTCCTGAGGTAGTGTGATCATTGCTTCCACAAATCTCACACTCAGGGTAGTACACACAATCATCAGGTCTGTGATCGGGAATCCCACAATGTGTACAAGGTGGGTAAGGCTTAGCCTTGGATTTTCTGGTTTGTTCTGAGGTGGGCCCATAGTTGTAAGGCTAAGCATTGTATCTTTTAGCATTTTAATAGAAGCAATGTGCATCTCATGATCTGCTGTCCTGTGATCTTCACTTTTACATTTCATGCAATAGAGAACTCTATAGCAGTCATCAGTGGTGTGATTTGTATAGTGGCATAGCTCACAGGTAGGTTTCTTTGTTTTAACTTTCTTGGAAGACTCAGGTTCAGTTTTGTTACTTTTTGATGATTCAGGCTGTGAGGACACAGATGTTTCACCCTGAGATTTAGAGGCTGAGTTCAGCTTCTCTTCCATGAAAAGTTGGAATAATCTACTTAACTCCTCTTGGTTTACAATAGGAGTAGAGTTGACTGAATGTTTAGGAGTCCCTGAGGGAGATATGGGTTTGGTTATCTTTTCAGTGACAGTTCCTGACTCAGTGTGATCTGGTATCATTTTTGAGTCAGGCTTTGTTTGTTCAATACAACCTAACCCAGCTCTTCCTCTAGGTGAGTGTTCTTGATAATAAAATGGAATTAATTCAGAACATGGACTCGCTCCTTGAAGGTTTTTCAAAAGAGGTAGAGGAGTCTGAATGTTTTCAGCGACACTAGATGTTTCAGTGTTACTGACTTTATCAGTCTCTTCATTCAGACCAAGTTTTTCATTAATAGCCTGAGATTCAGGAATTAATATTTTTCCAGTGTCAAAGTTAGGCAAAACACTCTCAGGATTTGATCTCTCAACCCAGTCTTTTGACTTAGGAATCATTTCATGATCAAACCCAACTGAAGCAGGGAGAAATGCCTTTTCACTCATTTCCTTAGTTGGTGCCTTTTCAGTGAGTTGTCGTGCCCCAAGAATTTTCTTCTTTTGGGCAGGTATTTGACTGTCTATACACTGAGAAGCTAAGGTAGAGCTATTTGTCCATTTCTCATTGATTCGTTTTTCTTCCTTAAGTTGTTCTTGAACAGCATGATTGATTTTGGTGAGTTCAGTGTTCTGAAGTTGACAGCTTACTGCTTCAAGTTTAGCTTGTTTTAGAACTAATAAATCATCTCTACATTTGTTTAATTCGAAAACAAGTTTATTATATTTTGACAAAAGATTCAATCTTTGCTCTTCAACAAACGATAGGTCAATGTTAATATACTTAAGGAATTTTTGCCAATCAGATTCTTCATCCATAGAGAGAAGCATGTTTACCTTTCTCATGGTGATGTCAACCCATTCTCCATTTCGAGCATGATTCTTTACAACTGATAATTCATCATCAGCTAGAGCCATTAACACTTGATACCTGACTTCCTCTTCTTCCGAGGACAAATCTTCATCATCCCAATCAAAAGTTTCAGCTACTAGACCTTTGGCTTTGTTTTGAGCAGGCTTTTGAGTCTGAGCAATTGTAGGTTCAGCTTCCAAGAGTGCAAGTTTAGCTTTTCCCTTTTTATACTCAGACCTATAGTCCTTCTCAATTTTCTTACTATTCTGAAAACTTTGATTAATTGGAGAAGCCTGAATTAGTTTTGGTGTAAACTTGGGTTGAAAATTGTCATTCCCTGATGAAAAACTTTGATTTTTATAAGAGGCCAAAGGGGTTTTTGAAAGACAATATTTAGCAAAATGCCCAGTTTTACCACATCGATAGCAATCCACTCCCTCAGTGGATTGGTTACCAGCAAATCTAGTTCTTTTGATATAACGTTTGGTATTTGCCAACATGGCCCTTTCATGATATTCCTTGTTCAAATCTCTTATGTATTTAGTACTAGATCTTTCATCCACCTCATCATCTGAGGTTTCCTGAAAATTTTGAACAATTGCATTTGAGTAAAAAGCAGTTGAAATGGGGCCATTATCAATTTGAGTGGGTTTGTCTGAGGTGTCTGTTATTAAGGCATTCTTGGACTCAAGATATCTTCTATTTATCAGATTATCTTCATAGATGAATCTCCCATAAATATCTGCAAGATCCTGAGTCTGTATGTGATTAGCATTTCTCAGTCCTTGAGAAAAACCAAGCCATTTTTCAGGGAGACTGTTCACAAAACCAACATTGATTTCATGCTTAGACAGTTTCACCCCGTCATTCGTTAGCTCATTGAGCAAGGTTTTATACTAAGTCTGAGGAAGTGTTTCAGATGTTTTGGCCCTGAAAGTGTTATATTCTAACTTCAGGTCCATAATCCTATTTTCCTTTGTGTCAGATGGTCCTTCGAAACTATGAACAACATCTGTCCAAGTCTCTTTGGCCGTCTCACACTCAATGACAGCCTCCGTAATATCGTCAGGAAGACAAGATATTATGATGCTTTTGAGACGTTGGTCTTGATTGACCACTCTCCTTTCATCGCCAGACCATTGGTTTTCAGGTTTGTCATCACCAGTTGCTATTTTTGGTTTGAATGGACCATCTTTAATACACGTTATGTAATAAGGTTCCATTCCCATCAAATAACACAACATTCTTTTCTTCCATTTGTTAAATCTTTCAACTTCTAACTTAGGAGCGTTAACAGAGTAACTCGCTCCTTTTTTGTTAACAAGTTGAGGTACATTACTTTCAGCCATAATGGATCAAGGTTTTAAAAACTTTGAGACGGTGGTTAAAATTTTTATAATCCTACCGCTCTGATATCACTTGTTGGTCCCTTGTAATTAGTACTATACTTAAGTAAACTAAGTATAGTACTAACCCATGGTTAAGTAATGCAATAAACTTAATACAAGTAAGTAAATTAACACAATGTTTTCAACGTTTAACTCTTAGCTTTATTAAAGAATTATACCTTATTGTATTCGAAGCTACAATATGGATTGAATAGACAATGTGTAGTTTTGTGATCTCCTCACTAACAAGCTAGTCCAATCCTCACGATTGCTAAGCTTGACGATTCTATCAACAGGAGTTTATAACTCAAGTATATGATCGTGTTTGGAGGAGAGAAAAAACTTGTTTGTGAATGTCTAAAGCATTTACTGCACAAACTTGTTTTTCTCTCCTTTACAAGCATCCTATTTATAGAAGGAAAGTGGGTAGAAGACAATAATTGCCCATGTGCAATTCTTGTCTTATTGGTACAGTGTAGTATATTGTCTTAACCTATTCTAAGTAGTAAGACGTAAGTCCTTTACACATGTCAGTACTCCATCTATCCCAAAAGGGTAAGTCACGCTAATTGTGTGATGTACTTCATCTTGTTATAATTCAACTTATCCCGCCTTTTCTTCAGTCTTGGAGAATGCTTGTTTTCTTCAGGGAGATCGTATGGGGTTCAGTGAGTCTATTGCCACAACTCACTGAACCCATCACCTTCGTCTTTGTCATAGAAGATATTCGTTGAGCTTCGCCTCTCTGAATGCTTGAGTCTTCCTTTTAGACTCAGTCTAGGAACTCGAAGGCAACTCACTGAGTGACTGTTCACTCAGTGACCTTGTTATGTTCAAGGTTAATTATTCACTTAGGCTGATTGTTATTCAAATCCTTCAGGGAGGTCATTAGGTACTGAATCGACCTAACATACGTATATCACAAAACGAACTGATTTGTACTGATACAACTGCACATAAAACTTGATAACATTTTATTGATACATCATGTACAAAATTTCACAAACCCAATTGATGTAAATGATATAAAAAATATATAATGTCATTGATACACTTAAACAGATCTATTCATACACCATTGATACAAAACTGATGCATCACAAATCTCAATACAACTGATACATCACAAATCTCAACAAAACTGATACATATCAAATCACTCATTAATTGTAGCTCATTTTGGTACACCAAATATAGCAACAACGACCGCGTGGCGAACTCCGGTAGCAGCAGCGACAGAGCAACAAGTTCAAGCATTGGCATGAATTTAAATCCAGTTAAGGACGGAAACACCGATTATAGATTCCGACAACTTAGATCTAAAAACTTGTAGTTTATAACGAAATAGAAAAAGATTTTGAAGACATATAAAAAGACAATGAATAACAATGTACCAGGTGCACGACCGACACCAGCGACAAAGCGAGACCCGATGTACCACGATGAACCTGGTGTCGCCGAAGTTAACCACGATGTACCACCAACAATAGCGTCATTACATCGGATCTAAACTCAATCATGGTCCACCAACGACGTGGTAGACTCCACTGTGACAATCCATTACCCCACCAAGTTCATATCAAACTCAAAAAGTTATACAAGAATAACACATCTTGAAAAAATGGTATACCACCATAGATCTATAAAACATAGTAAACCATTACTAAAACTGTGGGTCTTCTGGTAGCATCAAGTGGTTGCAGGCAAACGCAAACGACAACAGCGGCACAGAAGAAAAAAGGCGGCAGTGATGGGTTTTCAGCGAGATGTGGTGGTCGGTCATTAACTTTAGAAGCGAATCAGCGGCACGTCATCGACATCAGGGGCGTGTTCTTGGTGTTATAACTTATAACCGATACACAAGCATCATCTGACACGGTTACCATATCAGAAAAGATATGGCGGATTGGCCACCAGATCTAACATTTTTTACTCATGAGCAACACTTATATTTAGTGGTTAGAATAGATAGACGAAGACATCGGTGTTTAGGTAGCGGCGGTACTATGAGCTTTAAATATTTTCCGGCGGGTTTGATGAAGGTGGCAGCATGATTTGTTTGGGTGGTGGCAGCGGGCTTTCTGGCCAGATTTGGTGGCTATAACTTTTGTTTATTGAAAATGAGTGTGAGAGGTGGAGACTATAGAGAAGGATGGTAGGGCTACTCCAAATATATATATATATATATATATATATATATATATATATATATATATATATATATATATATATATATATATATATATATATATATATATATATATATATATATATATATATATATATATATATATATATATATATATATATATATATATATATATATATATATATATATATAGAATATATACATATATACATATATACATAGTAGATATCAAGTTTAGGGGAGGATTGTTGGGAATAAAATTAGGAAAGTCACTGGGACGCTGACAAGAGGAACTTGGACGCTAACAAGAGTAAAAGAGGCGCTGACAGATGAGCACTGACAAGACATATTTGAGCGCTAACAAGAAGAAGTTCAACCACTGATATATTTCTTAGTCTACACGTTTTGTATTTCTAGTAAAGATATGTTTGATATTATATTTCTTATGTTTATCTTTACCTAGAATAGTTGATAGGTAGACCTTTGTACACGACTCCTTGTGTTATAAAAGGAGGTCGTACGGTTCATTGTTTGATGTCAAGTTTTATCAAGTTTTACACTTTCATTGTACGCACTTTTATATAGATATATATGTGTATATATATATATATATATATATATATATATATATATATATATATATATATATATATATATATATATATATATATATATATATATATAAATATATATATATATATATATATATATATATATATATATATATATATATATATATATATATATATATATATATATATATATATATATATATATATATATATATATATATATATATATATATATATATATATATATATATATATATATATATATATATATATATATAGATATATATATATATATATATATATATATATATATATATATATATATATATATATATATATATATATATATATATATATATATATATATATATATATATATATATATATATATATATATATATATATATATATATATATATATATATATATATATATATATATATATATATATATATATATATATGTATATATATATATATATATATATATATATATATGTATATATATATATATATATATATATATGTATATATATATATATAGATTTGCGTTCAAATGCGTCACAGCTTAAAATGCATTATAATGAGCACCAATAACAAAGTAACACGTGTCCTTTTGATTTAAAATAAATATTAATTAAATTTTATTTCGTTGAGGGTAGTACCGTAATCTTATTACTCCGTATTTCTCAAAATCTGTATTGTTCATTCAATCCCATAACATTATCTCTTTTATTCATTCTCCGTGCGTTACAGTATCACCTTACCATCACCATGATTACCCGCCTAAACTATATCACCTATTTATTTCTTACCCAAATCAATTCAGTAAACACATAATCAAGTTTTTTGTTTAGGTATTGATCATCACGAGTGGTACAAGGGATTCTTCTCCCATTCAAGATATTTTTTTCCATGATTCATAAATCTAGGTTTCACAATCAAATAGTGAAATTGCGATGAAATGATTCAAGGAATTGCCCCAAAAATAAAAATGGATTACAAGACGAGGGTGTGGATGATGTGGAGGTGGATGACGTTGAGCAGGACGAGGGTGAAGCGTTGATATGAACCACTTGCTTATTGGTCGTGAACAAGTGTATCACCAGAACCGCTTGTATCCATTGATTTGTGTGTCGAGTTGGGTACCAAATTTATGCAAGGTAATCATGGTTATGTATCATCGGTTTTGTTTATCGGGTTAGGTACATTTCAAAGTTTCATCAATTAGGCTATGTATCATGTCAAATTTATGTATCATGCGGGGTTTTTACATCCGTCGGGAACAAGACCTGGTCATGGTGTTGCGGCATAAGCCAAGGTAATGATATATTTGTTAGAATGAAGATGTATGGTATCGATGTAATGATATATTTGTTAGAATGAAGATGTATGGTATCGATCCTAATGAGTACATCTCTTTTGCGATTTTGAATCCTTATGTTTTGGATAATATAAAAAGTAACAAATACTAACAAGTTTGCCATTTAGATCCAAGGTTGAGGTAGACGTCGCGAGCTAAGTATTATTGGTTATGAATTCAAGATGGTAGCTAGTTTTTTGGTGAATTCAACTATATCCAGTCGGGGTCGTCTTGTTTGTAGCATATGGTGGTTTTGTAGAGGTGTTTTTTGGGCGTTGTATGTCGCGGTGATTGTTAGAAATACGTTTTAACGTATATTAGAAGTATCGGTCACTCCACAATATGATTTATGTTGTAATAGCTCGTAGTTAGTAATTAGTTATTAATTGCTTATTAACTTAAGTAAGAACCGGTCCATGGGCTTGTCATGGACCGGCCCAAGCCCATGTTTAGCTTGGTACTATAAATACCCCTTTCCACTAAGGAAAGGGGTTGGTTGTTGTCATTTCTTTGTTTCCACTTAATAAAAATTCACATAGTTTCTCTCACTTTCTCTCTCTAACTTTCTCTCTCTAGAAATCAACAAACCCCTTCATAGATTCATTGATTATCAATATTCTACATTTGGTATCAGAGCTGTGTCGATGATGTCGATGATGGGAAAAAATTCATTTTTCTTAGGATTACAGATTTCTCAGAATCCCAGAGGCATCTTTATTAATCAATCCAAATATGCTCTAGAATCTCTTAAGAAATATAACTTTGAGAATTGTGACCCCGTAGACACTCCAATGGTGGAGAAATCCAAGTTAGATGAAGATAGGGATGGGATTATTGTCGATCCGAAACTTTACCGTGGAATGATCGGCACCCTTCTCTATCTGACTGCTAGCAGGCCTGATTTGCAATTTGCTGTATGCATGTGTGCCCTGGTATCAGGCTCGGTCCTACCGAAAAAGCACCTACATGTTGTGAAAAGGATCTTTCGGTATCTAAAAGGAACACTTCATCGTGGTCTATGGTATCCGAAAGATTCCTCGATTGCTTTAATATCATACGCAGATGCCGATCATGCTGGATGTCAAGACACGAGGCGTAGCACTTCTGGATCTGTGCAACTCCTTGGAGATAGATTGATCAGTTGGTCTTCAAAAAGGCAGAAAAGCGCTGCAATATCAAGCACGGAGGCTGAATACGTCGCCATGTCCGGTTGTTGTGCTCAAGTCCTTTGGATGAGATCACAATTAACTGACTACGGTCTTGGATTTAACAAAATCCCGATGTATTGTGACAACAAGAGCGCCATTGCCCTTTGCTGTAACTATGTTCAACACTCCCGGGCCAAGCACATAGACATTCGCGCTACCATTTCATTAAGGAGCAGGTGGAGAACGGAGTGATCGAGCTATATTTTGGTCACTACTGAGTACCAGCTGGCGGATATGTTCACCAAAGCCTTAGATCGAGGACGAATCGAGTTTTTGATCGACAAGCTTGGCATGAAATCATTCACTCCAGCGACTCTCAAAGAGTTGGCAGAAGAATCAGCTGAATAGTCGTGGTAAACTATTCAGAGTATCCTTTTGGTTGTGATCATGTATATTATCGTAAATATATAAACCACAAAAGAAAATACAAAAATATAAAACCAACAAAAACCATAAAAAATATAAAACCTAGAAAAACCATAAAAATTATAAAATCAAGAAAAACCAAAAATATTTTTCGTTTTAAATCGGGCATGTCTTTTAGTACGGTAATATTTACGGCCTTAGAAATGTCGATCAATATTGACACGGTGCCATAAATAGAGTCCGTATAAAAGTTGTACATTTTTAAAAACATGCCCATGATGGCTTTGTAGTTATTTCTGACTGCAACCCGGTTTTTCATATTAAAGTCACGTATTTCCTTGGAAAACGTTGGCTCAGAACGGGAATTAATTTTCTCGGGCGTGATTTACAAGCCAAATCATGCAAAGGGATCAAGTTTACTTTACAACTTGGTCTAACACGAATTTGTGTACGTCTCAGTGCATTAATTTGTTAAAAATAAGAGAAATCTTATTGACACCACGAATCAAATTTTTTCAAGATATAAATTGGAAATGCTTTCATCAATATTTGACTCTTTAAACAATGACTACAGCTCTTTTAAATAGAAAACGGGTCATCGTTTAAGGGGGAGAAAATATTAAATTCATCTTCGTCATTAAACTGATTTTCAAAAGTGATTGTGAAAATTAAGGGCTTCATGGCAATTGAGTGGTTTTTGCTTTAGAAAACGACTTGTGTTCGTTCTAAGTGATAGGCATTGCTTTTAGATATTGGAGATATGCTAATAGATGCGTTTGCTAAGTTGTGTGTACGTTTAACAAGAGTTAGGAGAAATGGAAAAATTAGAAACAAAAAGGAAAGAGTATAGATAATAGAGGGACTAAAAGTGAGATTTATTGAAACTTGTCAAAATTTTTGACCTAGTCAACTAAATACCACCCGCCCCCTATTTTCTAATCACTGTTTTCCTGCTCATTTGCCGCCATTGTTAAAAAATTACACACACTCACAAGAAATCAAAACTCTCATTTAATCCATCTAGATCCTGTTCGTTCAACAAACAAGGTAAATAACATCAATTACTAAACTTCTAATTCATATCACTTATCATATAATTCTGTTAAACAATGCTCAGTTAATCAGTCTAATCCACTTAGGGTTCTTGATTAAATTAGGCTAAATTGCTTAGGGAGTTATGGTGGGTTTTGCTCGGAATAGGTTAAATGATGTTTAAATTGCCTTAGTTTGCCTTAGAAACTCACAAATGCGCTAGAATAATCATCACTGCTATGGTTGAAAAAGTTCCGGATGAACATGGGTTCAAAACTTCCGAATGAAGGTTTCTTCTGAAAAACTTCCGAATGAGGAAGTTCCGAACGAAGAACTTCCGAAGGAAGTTCCGAATGAAGAACTTCCGAATGAAGGAAGTCTCCGAATGAAGAACTTCCGGATGAAGGAAGTTCCGAATGAAGAACTTCCGGATGAAGGAAGTTCCGAATGAAGAACTTCCGGATGAAGGAAGTTCCGAATGAAGAACTTCCGGATGAAGGAAGTTCCGAATGAAGAACTTCCGGATGAAGGAAGTTCCGAATGAAGAACTTCCGGATGAAGGAAGTTCCGAATGAAGAACTTCCGGATGAAGGAAGTTCCGAATGAAGAACTTCCGGATGAAGGAAGTTCCGAATGAAGAACTTCCGGATGAAGGAAGTTCCGAATGAAGAACTTCCGGATGAAGAAGTTCCGAATGAGGAGAAGTTCCGAATGAGGAAATGTTCCGGATGAAGATGTTCCGAATGAGGAAAAGTTCCGGATGAGTTGTTTGATTATTCTTGTTTGCATGCTATATATGTACTTGTTGTTTTATGAAATGTGTTATGCTTAGAAGTAAGAATGATATATATCTATATGCTTTTGTGCATCAACCTTTCATGTCTTATCTTAAGCAGATACAATGACTAATCCAACAGTACAAGCAATCCAAGAATCTAGAGAAGCCGATATTGCTAAAGCACGAACCCTTAAGTTTATACCCAACAACTACCGGCTGAAGCAAGTCTCTAAATCCACTCACCATGGTTTTAAGGTCGCCATAGCCATTCTCGATAACTCTCATTTCAAGAACGCCCTTAGGAGTACAGCCTCGGTGCCTTATGAGTATATGTTTGAATTTTGGGCTACCAAGGAAATCACTTCGAACAAGATCACCTTCACCATCGACAACAAGCAGCAGACACTCACAGTTTCAGACTTCCGTAAGATTCTTGGTATACGGGATACACCCAAGGGCATGTCATTCTCGAGGGATCCCACTAAAGATGAACTCGTGGAGTTATTTGAAGCACTTGGATGTCCGGAAATACGAGTTGCATCTGAGTTTACCACTGCTAAGGTGGGACAACCTTGGAGAGCATTGATGGGTATTCTCAGTAAATGTCTTACACCAAAAACGAGTGGCCATGATGCACTGCGCAGTCCTATAATAAACCTCTTCTATGGCATGTACAAAGCTGCAAATTCAGATTATGCTTTGTTGATATGGGAAGAATTCACATTTCAACTCTTCTACAACAAGAAGCTGAAGACAAACTTCTTTCCTTATCCTCGGTTTATTAAGCTAATCATTCATTATTTTATGAAGCTTGATACTACTATTGATAGGCGTACAGCAGGTCGCTATCACACTGAAGAAGCTGATGATACTGTAGATCTGAGGCATGAAGGACCGTCTATTGGTGTGATTCCGGGTCCTATTCCTGATTACCTTCTATCTGATAAAATCAAAGGTTCTGCAGATTACAAGCTACTGCAGATAGAAATCCAGAGGCTGAAAGCAAACCTTCAAACTGGAGAAGACTCATCCACAACGGTTAAGAGTAAAGGTAAACGCAAACAACCAGCTGCGTTACCTGAACCCGAAACCAAGAAGAAGAAGACAGAGGGTAAGAAGGGAAAGGGTAAGGCTGATGAGATGGCTTTACGTGATGAAGAAGATATTGTTGATCCTACTATGGATAAAACCGAGAAACGAATGATGAAGATAGCAATTAAAAGGAGTAGGAAAGATACAGGCGGTAGTGGTTCAGGTGCGAGGGTAGATATCGAGGATGAGTACGAGGAACCGGATGATGTTGATGAGTTTGGGTCACCTGAACACTATTCCACTTCGAAGGAGCCATCAATCCCTATTTCAGCAAGTGTGGAAAAGGAACCTGTTGCTCCTACGATCATGGTGTCAACTCAACCCTTAGCAACTCAACCTCCACCCATACAACCCTTAACCACCAGACCGGCTTCAACACCATTTCTTCCACCACCCATAATTCCCATCCTTAGCACCGCAGTAACAACCGAGCCTATTCAATCAACCCAGAGCAGCTCTGCAACATCTGCAATGGCTGCATTAGTGATGGCCGAAATGTTTGACAAACATGTGGATACTAACAAACGCGAAATGGATGAACTTCGCCAAGAGTTGCAAAGACGAGCTCAGAGGGAAGAAGAATCTAGGAAAGCCCAAGAGGATATGATTGCTAGGTTCGCTTCAGATATGGAGTTGACTAGAAAAGCACATGCAGAAGAACTTGCTCGGGTTAAGCAGGCTGAGGCTGATAAGCATGCTGCACGTATTACCAGACTTCAAGCGATGAGGGATAAATATAAGGAACAAAAAGAAGCACTTGAAGCATCTGTGAAAGAAAGAGTGCAAGAATCCGTTGAATCCTTAATGCCTAAACTTCGCGATGAGTTGAAGACACTTGCTGCTGACAACTTGATGGTCAAATCATCCAACCCTTCAGAAGCCGCCTACAAGATTGCTTATGACCTGACGGATTTTGAATTGAAGAAGATCCTTAAGGCTCGTATGGTGGAACTTGGGTCGTTTGATAAGTCGAGGATTCAATGGGCTCTATATAAATCCCTGAATGATGCTATCATGGAGGATGATAGATTATTCAAAACGTTTGGAAGTGTGGTACCATATCACATCTTACCTGAGGAAGAAAAGGGAAGAAAGTGAAGAAGAGGGTACGGGTGAAGAAGAGGAAGAAGAAGAAGAAGAAGGAGAAAAGGATAAAGACGATGACGAGGGTGGTGATGATGATGAGGATGATGATGACGAGGATGAGGATGATGATGATGGCAATGATGGTGGTGATGAGAATCAGGAAAGTGCTAGGGGTAGTAACGGGGATGACAATCAGGATGATGATGGGGGTGAACAGCCGAAAGAAGGAGACAAGGTTACCAGCTCCAAGAAAACTGCTGCTAAGACTGGAACCAAGTCCACAAAAGATGCAGCACAGAAGAACAAATCGACATCCTCGGAATCAAGACGAACTAAGTGGCGCCACGATGTGAATGCCACTACAGCGTCATCGGTTCCCGGTACCTCTATCGCTGTATCTTTACCTATTACAACTAACCCCATTAGTTCTGTTGTTGTTGCTCCTGTGATTGCAGAATCAGTGACGGAACTCGAAGCTGAACAACACTCTCCAGTTCACGACACTGCTGAAATGCCTGAAACTGAACCAACAGATGTTCGCACTTCAACTCCTCAACAACAAGCTCAACAATCTACGGTTCCTGAACCAAGCATACGAGTTTGGGAAGATACGTTGGAGATAGACGAAACTGCACCACCACAGGCTTGGATCACGGCAGCAGCACAATATGATCCGATCACAGATGCTGACAAAGATGTGCTGTATCTCCGTATCCGAAGTCCGATTGACTTATGTGCATTTCTTGCTCATGAGTATAAGACTTCGGTTACTCCATCCTTGGTGAAGAAAGCGCTGCACGATAGGAGACTTCGCGCCAAAACCCGATTACCCCGAATGGAGTTTGAATATTATGCTGATGAGATCCTGAAGGCTCTAAAAACCGTTCAACGGCCAGGTCTTCATGAATCCGAAAGAGCTCCACCTCCAATGGATCCTACTCAAGATAATCAGATTGCTCTTGACTTCTTCGTCACCAACGATCTTGTGTATCTACTGAAGGGGTCATCAAAGTACGCAACCTCCCTGACCTTGCTGAAAGCTGCCAACTGGGGGACAATACCCTTTATCGAGGAAAAGGTAAACAGACTCTGGGTCCCTAAGATAAATCGTAATTATGATATGTATGCTGTCATAGGTGCATCTCATTGGGACGAACGAGTCCGAAGGGCGTACAGGGGTTGCTGCTTGGTCAATTCTGGAAGCAATGTTAGATCCGACATCCGCATCTCCAGCATCTTAGGAATGAAAACTGAAGCCAAGAACGGCTATTATCATGTGACGGAGATTCGCTTGAAAAGGGAGGATGACAGGGAATACAAAATCCAGCAAGGAGATTTTTCCATCATTCGCCTTGAGGATATCGAGGATATGCTGCTTCTGATGACACGAGATCAACTTACACACATTCCTCGTGAAGACCTGATTGCTTTGAATACAGCACTTCGCATGTTCACACGAAGCGTTGTCATCAAGTCACGAGTTGAAGACCTTCAGTTGGGAGTCGAAAGCTATCAGAGGAAGCTCAATTTAACCCGTCCTGTGAATCAAGTGCTACCTCAACATGTAGAAAGATGTCCCTATACCGGCATTTCTGTCCCGAATTACGGCATTTTCTACCTGAACAGTCGAGGTTTGATGAAGTTTATGAGGGTGGGGGAGCTCCACAAGTATAGTGATGGAACTCTTATACAAGTCAGAGATAAGTTGGAGCATCTGAACTCGGGTGGGACTTTGCCAGAGATGACGGAGGATTGGCATCCGGGTTACCGACAGATGGCGAAGTACGTGATCAAGAAGATTGATCAAAAGCTCCGTGAACGTAGATTGATGAGGAGCTTGGAAAGATTCGTGGGTGGTAGACCATATGGAGTGCACTACAGGACACTGCAACGATCCATCTAATGGGTCGTACATTTCAGGTCATTCTATATTGGTTTTTCAATTGTGAATATGTAAATTTGTGAATAATGTGCTTGAATGGCTTGGTGTAGTGTTAAGGTATGATAATTTTTCAAGAATTTCTCACGAGATTCTAAATCTTTCAAAATATGTCATACCAAAGCACTACAACTATCCCTTATTAACTTAAGGGGGAGCAATAACTTGTTCTATGGCCAAACATCGATTTCATTTTTACCCAAAGACCGGTTAATCCATTCAATATCCCAAATATTAATGGTTAACATTTTGGATAAGGGGAGAAAATGGGATTAAGGAGACGTAAGTGATACTTGGCTAAAAGATGAAAAAGACTTAAAGATTATCCAACTTAATATGTGTAAAGCACGTGTTAAGGGGGAGCGTTTTTGATGAACAAAACACCTAAGGTACAAAACTTTTGATTTCAATATCACAAGTACTTTAGGTGATTTTCAATGATTTTTCATGGTGACAATTCCTTCCCAAAACACGCTTAATTCACGACGGATGTGGTGACAAAAGGGTGGTAGGAATAGGTTAAGTCCAATGATTCATCAGAGCCGATGGAATCTTCCCAAGGAAAATTCCCTAGATAGAATTAGAAGTCCTAGGAAAGATGGAGAAAGAATGTGAACGTAGCTGAATGCCGACCAAGTACTTAAGCTAGCACTGGAACAATCACAACAAGGTGCTAGTGATGACGTATTGGTAAGCATTGAAGGGGTTGAAGAATGAAAAAGAAATGTAAAGATAAAGGGTGTAAAGAAAGAAGCCCTCCTTACAACTTTAGGCAGAAACCGGGTCAATACATATGCTATTGAGGTCATTTTTGTTAATGATTCTCGGTATTGAAGAAAGACATCATGGACCCAGTGATGCAATGCACAACCCTTCCCCAGCTAACTCAAATATCTCTCAAAAGGTATTTGTTTTAATCACACGGAGATCACACGTTATCTATTGGTTTATTCACTCCGAATAAATTGGTATTGAAAAGGTGGCACTCCTCTCCAGCCATCGCTCACTAAATCAAAACGCACAATCGAGTCTAGAGCCAAGAGATCATCAAAAGTCTCATTAGGACACTTTCCATTTATTCCTTGCTTTCTCACACACTGTGAAAAGTAAGAGATTTTCATGAGTCCTACGCAATATTCCTGTAATATTGCTAGAACATCCGAGTAATACGTAAGTATTACAATGAAGATGGAAATCCTGCTTGAGCCAACATCAAACAAGCTCATGGTAGGTTACACGTGCGGTTCTTTTAGAACCAATCTTGTGAAAAACTGGAAGGTAACAGTGGTTTAATTCTTAATTGAACTTAAACTCGTTCCAGGCCTCTTCGCATTATCATATGATCTTGCCAGAACACTCAGAGTGACTCTTTATTGACCACAGTGACGAGTGGAAATCCTTCTAGTGTTAACATCAAACAGCACTTGGTAGGTGACGTGCAAGATTCTTTATGAATTGAGCTCGTGACAACTGGAAAGCAACGATGGTGAAAATCTTAATTGAAATTCACTTGTTCCAGGTTTCATGAATTGACGGCTTTTAATCACAAGGATAATTTATCCAAGTGATTCACTCTTTATGTTCGCAGTCAGCTTTGGACGGTCGAATAAAGAGAACGGGTTTACCCGCGAAATCCTGTCAGGAAGTTACTTAATTGAAACTATCCGTCACGGGTACGATATCTAATATCGTCCAACGGTCTTCACCGACCGGAGGTAAAATGCTACCGAATTAGAATAAAATGTTCAAAGCCATTTTATTCGTGTCGTTGCTGTGTACCTGTTAAAGACGGTGGCGTTGCTGTGTACCTGTTGAAGACGGTGGCGTTGCTGTGTACCAGTGAAGACGGTGGTGTTGCGGTATACCTGTAAAAGTCGTTCCCACATGCTTATGTCTTTTGCAACAAAGTTCAGCAAAAATTTAAGAAAGTACAAGATGAAGTCTTCCGCTGTACCAAACTCTGAAGCTTTCGAGAATTCAACAAAAAGACGTAAGTGTGTGGAACATGAAGTCACGAGGAGGCAAAGTTCACAAGAAAGGCAAAGATCGCACGTGAAAGGCCAAAGAACAATGCTCTCAAGTCAAAGCCAAAAAGATCAAATCAACATATTCACAACAAAAGAAAGAAAAGAAGAAAAGACTACGAGCTAAAGAACGAAGACTTAGTATAGTATGCTAGGTTTAGAACTTTGTAACGTGGAGTGACCTCCCTTAGGGGGAGATTGTTAGAAATACGTTTTAACGTATATTAGAAGTATCGGTCACTCCACAATATGATTTATGTTGTAATAGCTCGTAGTTAGTAATTAGTTATTAATTGCTTATTAACTTAAGTAAGAACCGGTCCATGGGCTTGTCATGGACCAGCCCAAGCCCATGTTTAGCTTGGTACTATAAATACCCCTTTCCACTAAGGAAAGGGGTTGGTTGTTGTCATTTCTTTGTTTCCACTTAATAAAATTCACATAGTTTCTCTCACTTTCTCTCTCTAACTTTCTCTCTCTAGAAATCAACAAACCCCTTCATAGATTCATTGATTATCAATATTCTACAGTGATGGAGTGGTTTTTGCCTTTTGGTCGTTATAGAAGTGGTCGGGGTAGCAGAGGAAGGCTTGTAGGGGATGTTTGAGGTTGGTATGGTGTGTTTGTTTGCTAAGGGTCGTGTTGCAAGAGTCAAAGGTTGAGGGTATATACTGGTGGTTAGTGGTCATGTAGCATGGGTAGGTATAGAGGCGAGGTCGTATAAGAGGTCAGGTAGATGTTCGGTTCACCAAGAGTTATAGTTTCGTAGTTTAGTTTGGTAGTGTCATGATTGAGATAGATGGAGTTGTACTTCAGATTGGTATGCCAATGGTTTGGGACAGTTTGTCATGTCGTTTCGTTGTTGAGGTTCATTCAAGTGTTCTTCGTTTTTGTTTGTAGAATATTGATAATCAATGAATCTATGAAGGGGTTTGTTGATTTCTAGAGAGAGAAAGTTAGAGAGAGAAAGTGAGAGAAACTATGTGAATTTTATTAAGTGGAAAACAAGAAATGATAACAACCAACCCCTTTCCTTAGTGGAAAGGGGTATTTATAGTCCAAGCCTAACATTGGGCTTGGGCCGGTCCATGACAAGCCGATGGACCGGTTCTTACTTAAGTTAATAAGCAAATAATAACTAATTACTAACTACGAGCTATTACAACATAAATCATATTGTGGAGTGACCGATACTTCTAATATACGTTAAAACGTATTTCTAACAATCTCCCCCTAAGGGAGGTCACTCCACGTTACAAAGTTCTAAACCTAGCATACTATACTAAGTCTTCGTTCTTTAGCTCGTAGTCCTTTCTTCTTTTCTTTCTTTTGTTGTGAATATGTTGGTTTGATCTTTTTGGCTTTGACTTGAGAGCATTGTTCTTTGGCCTTTCACGTGCGATCTTTGCCTTTCTTATGAACTTTGCCTCCTCGTGACTTCATGTTCCACACACTTACGTCTTTTTGTTGGATTCTTGAAAGCTTCAGAGTTTGATACAGCGGAAGACTTTATCTTGTACTTTCTTGAATTTTTGTTGCAAAAGACATAAGCATGTGGGAACGACTTTTACAGGTACACCGCAACACCACCGTCTTCACTGGTACACAGCAACGCCACCGTCTTCAACAGGTACTCAGCAACGCCACCGTCTTTAGCAGGTACACAGCAACGACACGAATAAAATGGCTTTGAACATTTTATTCTAATTCGGTAGCATTTTACCTCCGGTCGGTGAAGACCGTTGGACGATATTAGATATCGTACCCGTGACGGATAGTTTCAATTAAGTAACTTCCTGACAGGATTTCGCGGGTAAACCCGTTCTCTTTATTCGACCGTCCAAAGCTGACTGCGAACATAAAGAGTGAATCACTTGGATAAATTATCCTTGTGATTAAAAGCCGTCAATACATGAAACCTGGAACAAGTGAATTTCAATTAAGATTTTCACCATCGTTGCTTTCCAGTTGTCACGAGCTCGATTCATAAAGAATCTTGCACGTTACCTACCAAGTGCTGTTTGATGTTGACACTAGAAGGATTTCCACTCGTCACTGTGGTCAATAAAGAGTCACTCTGAGTGTTCTGGCAAGATCATATGATAATGCGAAGAGGCCTGGAACGAGTTTAAGTTCAATTAAGAATTAAACCACTGTTACCTTCCAGTTTTTCACAAGATTGGTTCTAAAAGAACCGCACGTGTAACCTACCATGAGCTTGTTTGATGTTGGCTCAAGCAGGATTTCCATCTTCATTGTAATACTTACGTATTACTCGGATGTTCTGGCAATATTACAAGAATATTGCGTAGGACTCATGAAAATCTCTTACTTTTCACAGTGTGTGAGAAAGCAAGGAATAAATGGAAAGTGTCCTAATGAGACTTTTGATGATCTCTTGGCTCTAGACTCGATTGTGCGTTTTGATTTAGTGAGCGATGGCTGGAGAGGAGTGCCACCTTTTCAATACCAGTTTATTCGGAGTGAATAAACCAATAGATAACGTGTTGATCTCCGTGTGATTAAAACAAATACCTTTTGAGAGATATTTGAGTTAGCTGGGGAAGGGTTGTGCATTGCATCACTGGGTCCATGATGTCTTTCTTCAATACCGAGAATCATTAACAAAAATGACCTCAATAGCATATGTATTGACCCGGTTTCTGCCTAAAGTTGTAAGGAGGGCTTCTTTCTTTACACCCTTTATCTTTACATTTCTTTTTCATTCTTCAACCCCTTCAATGCTTACCAATACGTCATCACTAGCACCTTGTTGTGATTGTTCCAGTGCTAGCTTAAGTACTTGGTCGGCATTCAGCTACGTTCACATTCTTTCTCCATCTTTCCTAGGACTTCTAATTCTATCTAGGGAATTGTCCTTGGGAAGATTCCATCGGCTCTGATGAATCATTGGACTAAACCTATTCCTACCACCCTTTTGTCACCACATCCGTCGTGAATTAAGCGTGTTTTGGGAAGGAATTGCCACCATAAAAAATCATTGAAAATCACCTAAAGTACTTGTGATATTGAAATCAAAAGTTTTGTACCTTAGGTGTTTTGTTCATCAAAAACGCTCCCCCTTAACACGTGCTTTACACATATTAAGTTGGATAATCTTTAAGTCTTTTTCATCTTTTAGCCAAGTATCACTTACGTCTCCTTAATCCCATTTTCTCCCCTTATCCAAAATGTTAACCATTAATATTTGGGATATTGAATGGCTTAACCGGTCTTTGGGTAAAAAATGAAATCGATGTTTTGGCCATAGAACAAGTTATTGCTCCCCCTTAAGTTAATAAGGGATAGTTGTAGTGCTTTGGTATGACATATTTTGAAAGATTTAGAATCTCGTGAGAAATTCTTGAAAAATTATCATACCTTAACACTACAGCAAGCCATACAAGCACATTATTCACAAATATACATATTCACAATTGAAAACCAATATAAAGTAACCTGAAATGTACAACCCATTAGATGGATCGTTGCAGTAGCTTGTGGTGCACTAAATACGGTCTTCCACCCACGAATCTTTCCAAGCTCCTCATCAATCTACGTTCACGGAGCTTTTGATCGATCTTTTTGATCACATACTTTGCCATCTGCCGGTAACCCGGATGCCAATCCTCCGTCATCTCTGGCAAAGTCCCACCCGAGTTCAGATGCTCCAACTTTCCTCTGACTTGTAGAAGAGTTCCATCACTATACTTGTGAAGCTCACCCACCCTCATAAACTTCATCAAACCTCGACTGTTCAAGTAGAAAATGCCAGAATTTGGGACAGAAATGCCGGTATAAGGACATCTTTCTACATGTTGAGGTAGCACTTGATTCACAGGACGGGTTAAATTGAGCTTCCTCTGATAGCTTTCGACTCCCAACTGAAGATCTTCAACTCGTGACTTGATGACAACGCTTCGTGTGAACATGCGAAGTGCTGTATTCAAAGCAATCAGGTCTTCACGAGGAATGTGTGTAAGTTGATCTCGGGTCATCAGAAGCAGCATATCTTCGATATCCTCAAGGCGGATGATGGAAAAATCTCCTTGCTGGATTATGTATTCCCTATCATCCTCCCTTTTCAAGCGAATCTCCGTCACATGATAATAGCCGTTCTTGGCTTCAGTTTTCATTCCTAAGATGCTGGAGATGCGGATGTCGGATCGAACATTGCTTCCAGAATTGACCAAGCAGCAACCCCTGTATGTCCTTCGGACTCGTTCGTCCCAATGAGATGCACCTATGACAGCATACATATCATAATTACGATTCATTTTTGGGACCCAGAGTCGATTTACCTTTTCCTCGATGAAGGGTATTGTCCCCCAGTTGGCAGCTTTCAGCAAAGTCAGGGATGTTGCGTACTTTGATGACCCCTTTAGTAGATACACAAGATCATTGGTGACGAAGAAGTCAAGAGCAATCTGATTATCTTGAGCAGGATCCATTGGAGGTGGAGCTCGTTCTGATACATGAAGTCCTGGCCGTTGAACGGTTTTCAAAGCCTTTATGATCTCATCGGCATAATACTCGAACTCCATTCGGGGTAATCGGGTTTTGGCGCGAAGTCTCCTATCGTGCAGCGCTTTCTTCACCAAGGATGGAGTAACCGAAGTCTTATACTCATGAGCAAGAAATGCACATAAGTCAATCGGACTTCGGATACGGAGATACAGCACATCTTTGTCAGCATCTGTGATCGGATCATATTGTGCTGCTGCCGTGATCCAAGCTTGTGGTGGTGCAGACTCGTCTATCTCCAACGTGTCTTCCCAGGCACGAATGCTTGGTTCAGGAACCGTAGATTGTTGTGCTTGTTGTAGAGGAGTGGAAGTGCGAACATCTACTGGTTCAGTTTCAGGCATTTCGGCAGTGTCGTGAACTGGGGAGTGTTGTGCAGCTTCGGGTTCTGTCACTGATTCTGCAATCACAGGAGGAACAACAACAGAACTAATGGGGTTAGTGGTAATAGGTAAAGATACAGCGATAGAGATACCGGGAGCCGAAGACGCTGTAGTGGCATTCACATCGTGGCACCACTTAGTTCGTCTTGATTCCGAGGATGTCGATTTGTCCTTCTGTGCTGCATCTTTTGTGGACTTGGTTCCAGTCTTAGCAGCAGTTTTCTTGGAGCTGGTAACCTTGTCTCCCTCTTTTGGCTGTTCACCCCCATCATCATCCTGATTGTCATCCCCGTTACTACCTCTAGCACTCTCCTGATTCTCATCACCACCATCATCGCCATCATCATCATCATCCTCGTCATCATCCTCATCATCCTCATCATCATCACCACCCTCGTCATCGTCTTTATCCTTTTCTCCTTCTTCTTCTTCTTCTTCCTCTTCTTCACCCGTACCCTCTTCTTCACTTTCTTCCCTTTCTTCCTCAGGTAAGATGTGATATGGTACCACACTTCCAAACGTCTTGAATAATCTATCATCCTCCATGATAGCATCATTCAGGGATTTATATAGAGCCCGTTGAATCCTTGACTTATCAAACGACCCAAGTTCCACCATACGAGCCTTAAGGATCTTCTTCAATTCAAAATCCGTCAGGTCATAAGCAATCTTGTAGGCGGCTTCTGAAGGGTTGGATGATTTGACCATCAAGTTGTCAGCAGCAAGTGTCTTCAACTCATCGCGAAGTTTAGGCATTAAGGATTCAACGGATTCTTGCACTCTTTCTTTCACAGATGCTTCAAGTGCTTCTTTTTGTTCCTTTTATTTATCCCTCATCGCTTGAAGTCTGGTAATACGTGCAGCATGCTTATCAGCCTCAGCCTGCTTAACCCGAGCAAGTTCTTCTGCATGTGCTTTTCTAGTCAACTCCATATCTGAAGCGAACCTAGCAATCATCTCCTCTTGGGCTTTCCTAGATTCTTCTTCCCTCTGAGCTCGTCTTTGCAACTCTTGGCGAAGTTCATCCATTTCGCGTTTGTTAGTATCAAACATTTCGGCCATCACTAATGCAGCCATTGCAGATGTTGCAGAGCTGCTTTGGGTTGACTGGAGGGGCTCGGTTGTTACTGCTGTACTAAGAATGGGGATTATGGGTGGTGGAAGAAATGGTGTTGAAGCCGGTCGGGTTGGTAAAGGTTGTATGGGTGGAGGTTGAGTTGTTAAGGGTTGAGTTGACACCATGATCGTAGGAGCAACAGGTTCCTTTTCCACACTTGCTGAAATAGGGATTGATGGCTCCTTCGAAGTGGAATAGTGTTCAGGTGACCCAAACTCATCAACATCATCCGGTTCCTCGTACTCATCCTCCATATCTACCCTCGCACCTGAACCACTACCGCCTGTATCTTTCCTACTCCTTTTAATAGCAATCTTCATCATTTGTTGCTCGGATTTATCAAGAGTAGGATCAACAATATCTTCTTCATCACGTAGACGCATCAAATCCTTACCCTTTCCCTTCTTACCCTCTGTCTTCTTCTTCTTGGGTTCGGGTTCAGGTAACGCAGCTGGTTGTTTGCGTTTACCTTTACTCTTAACCGTTGTGGACGAGTCTTCTCCAGTCTGAAGGTTTTCTTTCAGCCTCTTGATCTCTATCTGCAGTAGCTTGTAATCTGCAGAACCTTTGATTTTATTAGATAGAAGGTAATCAGGAACAGGACCCGGAATCACACCAATAGACGGTCCTTCATGCCTCAGATCTACAGTATCATCAGCTTCTTCAGTGTGATAGCGACCTCCTGCACGCCTATCAATAGTAGCATCAAGCTTCATAAAATAATTTATGATAAGCTTAATAAACCGAGGATAAGGAAAGAAGTTTGTCTTCAGCTTCTTGTTGTAGAAGAGTTGAAAGGTGAATTCTTCCCATATCAACAAAGCATAATCTGAATTTGCAGCTTTGTACATGCCATAGAAGAGGTTCATTATCGGACTGCGCAAAGCATCATGGCCACTCGTTTTTGGCGTAAGACATTTACTGAGAATACCCATCAATGCTCTCCAGGGTTGTCCTACTTTAGCAGTGGTAAACTCAGATGCAACTCGTATTTCCGGACATCCAAGTGCGTCAAATAACTCCACGAGTTCATCTTTAGTAGGATCCCTTGAGAATGACATGCCCTTGGGTGTATCCCGTATACCAAGTATCTTACGGAAGTCTGAAACGGTGAGTGTCTGCTGCTTGTTGTCGATGGTGAAGGTGATCTTGTTCGAAGTGATTTCCTTGGTTGCCCAAAATTCAAACATATACTCATAAGGCACCGAGGCTGTACTCCTAAGGGCGTTCTTGAAATGAGAGTTATCAAGAATGGCTATGGCGACCTTAAAACCATGGTGAGTGGATTTAGAGACTTGCTTCAGCCGGTAGTTGTTGGGTATAAACTTAAGGGTTCGGGCTTTAGCAATATCGGCTTCTCTGGATTCTTGGATTGCTTGTACCGTTGGATTAGTCATTGTATCTGCTTAAGATAAGACATGAAAGGTTGATGCACAAAAGCATATAGATATATATCATTCTTACTTCTAAGCATAACACATTTCATAAAACAACAAGTACATATATAGCATGCAAACAAGAATAATCAAACTCTTCATCCGGAACTTTTCCTCATTCGGAACATCTTCATCCGGAACTTTTCCTCATTCGGAACTTCTCCTTATTCGGAACTTCTTCATCCGGAAGTTCTTCATTCGGAACTTCCTTCATCCGGAAGTTCTTCATTCGGAACTTCCTTCATCCGGAAGTTCTTCATTCGGAACTTCCTTCATCCGGAAGTTCTTCATTCGGAACTTCCTTCATCCGGAACATTCCTTCATTCGGAACTTCCTTCATCCGGAAGTTCTTCATTCGGAACTTCTTGACTCGGAACTCCTTGATCCGGAACTCCTTGATCCGGAAGTTTTGCTGAATAAACAGAAACTTCCTCCGATGAACAGTCGAACAGTAAAACTTAAGATTAAGCCCAGATTTTGACCAAATAACCCAAAAAGTTTTGTGCTTTTGACTAAAATAAGTAACAACTAATACTTATCCACTAATCCCAATCACAAAAACACCAAAAACACCAAGAATCAAGATGATTTTTCTTAAAGAACACTAATACAATCAAAAACTAAAAAACCACACAAATCACCACCTTAAATCACCCCATAGCTCTTGATACCAAATGTAGAATATTGATAATCAATGAATCTATGAAGGGGTTTGTTGATTTCTAGAGAGAGAAAGTTAGAGAGAGAAAGTGAGAGAAACTATGTGAATTTTATTAAGTGGAAAACAAGAAATGACAACAACCAACCCCTTTCCTTAGTGGAAAGGGGTATTTATAGTCCAAGCCTAACATTGGGCTTGGGCCGGTCCATGACAAGCCCATGGACCGGTTCTTACTTAAGTTAATAAGCAAATAATAACTAATTACTAACTACGAGCTATTACAACATAAATCATATTGTGGAGTGACCGATACTTCTAATATACGTTAAAACGTATTTCTAACATTGTTACTTCTGGAAGGGTTGCAAAGTGTCATTTTTAATATGGCTATGGTACATTTGTATACTGGAGTACCACTTATGGCAAAGTTTTCTCCTTAATCTGCTACTCATTTTTTTGGGAGGTTTGTTGTACCAAACATTTCTATATATGCTCTTTTGTCTTTTTAAGTTACCATGTATTAGATTGTGATATCGTGGTCAATTGTTTGTGTGTATCATTGGAGGACAAGCATGTTGTCTGCACCAAAAAGCTTCAAGACTGGCTTGATTCATTTTGGTTGATTGCCACATTTTTCTATTTGATTATTTGTTTGTGTGCTAGTTGGGTTATACAGTAGTAGTTTATGTGCGAAGTATGTTTTTATTGGGCTTTTTTTCCTCATTTTGTTTCAATCTTGTTATGTACCAGTTTGTACAATTTTGTAGATTGGTGATATACTATCTTTAATTGATACGCATCAATTCGCATGACATTTTTATTTTAATTGATACGCATCAATTCGCATGACATTTTTATGCGGTTATGTACCAGTTTTAGTCATATGTATGAGTAACAAATACGTAGTAATGTTTTAGTTATGGATTTGGTGCATTGGTACTGAGTTGGTTATAAATTGCGTACATGTGTTGTTTATAACTTGCGTATCACTGGATAAGTTTATAAACATTGATCTTAATATCATTGTATTTAGGGTGTCAATATTTCCGACTCGACGCGAACCCGACCCAAGAACAATCGGGTCGGGTTATTTGGGTTTAAATTTTAATTCAGGTCAACTTGACTAACCCGAATTCAAAATCGGGTCGGACATCGGGTATACATATTATATCTAACTCGGGTTCGGGTTAATCCGAATATGAAAAAAATTATTTTCTTTTTAATTTAAATTTCATATAATATTGAAAAGAATAATTTTTTTAGGTTTTACTCGAATTCGGTTGACCCAAACCCAAATACACTAGACCTGACTAAACCCGAACCCAAATAACCCGAGTTAAAATTGCATCGAGTTCGAGTAAGTTATTTTTATCCTTGACCCGAATTCGACCCAACCAGGTTCCCACCCCTAATTGTATTACAGTTTGGTTATTTTTAAAATGTATCAAAAACTTGTATGTCTACTAGAAAAATGCTTATTATGTACCACCAAATAATTCACACACATGTGTTTTCTAGGATCTTGATATACACGAGACAACAAGCATTGTTGTACGTAGTAAACAAGCACCCCATTAGTTTGGCTATTTTATTTTAGCTTAATGTGAATGTGCGTCAAGTAACTAGTGTGTGACAAGATATCAAAAAATAAGTCTTTCATCAACAACTTTTTTTGTTTTGAAATTAAATAATACAATTTAAAAGAAGTATACAAAAGTCAAAGAAACCAAGTAGCATATTGTTCAAAGAAAAAAACAGCCGCCAGTTGCAAGTGATTTGGTGCATAGACATTGCCATCGGTTTTTTTATTTACAATCATGCCATTCATCTACTTAAATGTAAATCTCATCTAAAATCATTGATCTAGTGTCTCACAACTGTGCTTACCGTAACCTATTTTAAGAGTGTACACCACAATAACGCTCCCCTATATATATATATATATATATATATATATATATATATATATATATATATATATATATATATATATATATATATATATATATATATAGAGAGAGAGAGAGAGAGAGTAGGGATCCAATAACAAGAAAAAATAAAATGAGAAGAATAAGAAGAAAACCTGACCACAAATTCCACAAAGGAAGGAGAATTTTAAGGGGAGATGCATCTGACTTTGTAGGTGCATCTGAAATGTGTGGCTGTGGTTTCTTCTCATTCTTCTCATTTTACTTAATCTTCTTATTTGATCCTAACTATATATATATATATATATATATATATATATATATATATACATATATATATATATATATATATATATATATATATATATATGTATATATATATATATATCTTTACATTATATATAAGAGGAGGGATATGCCACATAGGCACTTTTTAAATCCACGTCAGCATTTTTCAAAGAGAATCCTATAGTCTTATTTTGCGAAAAGATCTTTTGCTGGAACATATGAATTCCTAAAATAACTCACATCTCTCACTAACCCTAACCCGCCATCACCATCATCATCAGAATTGATAATCACATCTATCGAACATTCCCATCGGGATGATCACATCTATCGAACATTACCATCATCCAAAATCAAAAACCCTAATTATCTAAATTCAGGAGATTATTCAATCATGTATGATCTTCGTCTGTGATTTCCTTATGAAGACTTTGATTAAAAATTACATCAAGATAAGGATACATAAGGTTTTAAATAAGATAATGATTACAAGTAATTGTTTATTTAGGGCTTTTGATATTTCAATTAGGTGTTTTCAATTAGTAATGATTTTATTCTTTCATTGTTAAGTTAGGTGTTTTCATTAACAATTTGATATGAGGTGCGGTTAATTATTGCTATGGTATGGATCCCAAGACTCTCAACATCAGGTTTGTTTAACTAATATTCACATAATGATCACTGCTTCTTGATATGCTTAATTATGGTTACGTGCAACAATATTCATAGCAACAATATTCATTAGTGCTTGGAGTTTGATATGTGTTGGTCATAACAAAAATATTCATAGCAGCTTTTTTTCTATATATTGCAAACCTTGCTAAATATGCCGATTGTATAATTTTTTGTTTATATCATCTATAAAAGGGGTGATGACCGGTTTTAGTTACAAGCTTTTATTGGTAACATATAAGTTGTCTAGCAAGCCCCGTTAGAAAAGAAAAAAACAACACTAGATATGTTATTAAGATTTCAAACATTTATATAGAATAACAGATTATCTGATAACAGTTACTAGCACATGTTTTCTGATGATAATATGATACGGCTCTAAATAATTGATCTTTTACAGGTTATGGACAGATGGAGGATGGCCTCAAAAAAACATAGAATATTGCTGTTAACGCACTAATTCTTTTTAATTCCCAGTTCCACAACAGAATGAGCCAGCGCAAGCCCAAAGGTCACAACTAGAATTACAGAAGCAAGTAGTACCACAAACAAATCAGGCCAGTTGCGACATCAATCAGGATGTCTGCAACTTATCAAAAGTTCGAAGATCTGGACCTTTATGTTAGTTTGTCAGTTTAATGTATGACGATACAGGGATTGGTTTTTCTTGGAGTTTTAATTTTAATTTTAGTTTTGAAATCAATAATGCCTTTATATGAGGTGACTATTATCACCATGTATCGACACTTATGATTATAATTTATTAATTAATGAGTCAAATTATAATGTTATATATGGTGCAATCGCCCGAATCATATACTACTGTGGGCAGAAAGACTAAGGTAGTAAAGCAAGAGCCCCTATGTATGGTATTAGTTTTGATTTATACTTTGCATGTCATTCTATTTCCACATCATCAGGTGCTCATGGTTAGTGTTTCAACTGTTTTTTGGAAAATTGGATATGTATTTTAGGTGAATTTTTAATGTAGATTTTATTCTGTTATTATGGGTGTAACTTGCTGCATTTTGTAAACCCATTAGTAAGAGCTGATTTATGACACGTGTGGTTAGCTTGGAGACAAAGGAGAGCTTTGAAACGT
Organism: Glebionis coronaria; assembly: GCA_025667525.1. NCBI lineage: Eukaryota > Viridiplantae > Streptophyta > Magnoliopsida > Asterales > Asteraceae > Glebionis > Glebionis coronaria. The sequence continues at coordinate 6,725 of JANFOE010003118.1, read as the reverse complement.
CTTAGCAAGGTGGATGTTAAAGCAGCTAGCAATATCTGTGTCAGAGGTTACACATGTGGATAAAACTTACTCATTTAGCTCTTTCTAGATCACCTTTTATTTTTATGCACATTTGTATCAAATCATATGTGTCTAATTTACTGAAATGTTGTTTGTTTAGACACCTAAGATTCATGAGTTATCAAAGCAAAGAAAGGAGAAGCTGATTTATATGGCAAGTTCTTTCTTTGCAAGTCATCTTTATAAATTGAATTGTATTACTAACTGAGTATGTATTTGAACTTAGAAGCTTTTAATGAGTGATTAACAAGCTTGAAAGAGGCAGGCATTCATGTATATATGCGTCTTGATAGTAACAAAGGTATGCATGTTTATATACTTCATTAAGCATTTCAGTTACTGTTTGCTAATTTTACCATGTGTATAGACCTAGAAGGAAAACCAGGTATGAAGATTTCGAGATCTGGAAATGGTTGAAGAAATTCAGAACTCGAAGCTGACGACTAACAAGTGCGACTGCTTTTACAAACATCTTAATGTAACAGACGACGCGGTAGATAATTGGCAATTTTTTATCTGGATTTTTTTGTTTATGTTTTAGACGACAGTTTTACTAGATGCATTCGATAAAGATCAAGCTTCTTTACATCAACCTCTTCCAAACCCTCCACCACTATGGCAACTCCCAATGCTCGAACTTAGTAGTTGACTAATAATCAGCTGGAAAGGCGAACAAACTTGGTAGGTTGCATCTGTTAAAATCATTTACCTTAATATAATGCGTTCTTGTGTTTATGTATTCATGCTAAATGAATGTACTTAATGTATAAATCTATAGGTTTAGCTTTATGATCTAACTGCATTTTTGAGATTAGCTTTAACCTTTCTCATATAGCAAACACCCATCCACCTTGCGTCATTCCCACCCACACACATTCACACATAAGTTAGTTTATGATACATATTATTTAACAGTAATTATTTGATTACAGTCAAAATTGAGCTTGGACCAGAAGGTTTTACAATCGAAGATCAGTAGGAAACTCACTACACCATCCTTCATGTCATCATCATACGATATGAAACAATCCAGAATCCCGCTATCAACAGCCAATTATGCTTCTATGCATCACAATAAAGAAAATATGTTAACTCTAAGAACCAAAAATTCCACTGCAGTGACTCTATTGATAAAAGGCGCGCAACCCCGAGATCTATGTACACAAATGGCGAATAATTACAATTATATATTTGTTAATTTTGTATGCATACTGAGTTATGAGTTCGTATTTTCTGATAATCAAAAATATTTAAATTTATTTGAGGTTCAACTTCGTTTAGGGCTCCTTGATGGGGACCCCAGAAATGGGGATGCATGGAAATTTAGGACCTCAGGATGTTTGCACTTCTGCTAATATAATCTGCCCCTTGAAGCGGCTACACAAGGCATTGTGCTGCTAAAGAATGATAACAAGTTCCTACCTTGGCAAAAGCATGATGTTTCGTCGTTAGCTGTTATTGGTCCAATGACAAATAAATTGTGTGGAGGATACATAGGTTTGAAGTTATAGTTTTATATGATAGATTATATAAAGTTGAAGTTAGTAATGATATTTATTTGATTTTAAATTTGAAGGTGTTTTGGTAGATGGATTTGATTATCGGTTTCTAGGTGGAGAAATTATGTCCTGAAAGCTTGAATTTGCATCATGTTGTTAGTAATAAGGGGTAGCGTACGAAAACAGCTTTTGGATGAGGTGTTTGTGTAGAAGAATGATATCTAAAAAGGTGTGGCAGATGAAGAGCTTGATAATGTAATACTGGAGTAGTTCTTTCTCTTTGCTGATAGAGTTATGTCATCGTATTAACTTCTCGCTTATTGATAAACTTCATGCCTGTCATAGGTTTTAAGGAACTAATAATCTTTTATTTTTAAAATACACAACTTCTCAATCTGTGAAGAAAGTTATTAAAGTTAATCCTTATATGTTGGGTACAATGGCTGGTGGAGTTGCAGCTGATTACCAGTTCTGACCTAGGAATATACATATCAAGGTAATCTTGTGTTGCCTTTTCAGTTTCATTATGGCATTATTTTTTGGGTTTGATAGTCTTATAGTCTCAGGTAAATGTCTGAATCTAGATTGAAATTGTAGTACACAGATAGACATCGCTGCGCAACTTCTACGTTTGAATATCCTTTCATACAATCGATGGCTCCTATTGCATACCAGCTCTTGACTGTCGGTGCACATCATGGGATTAGTCAATTTGAATGAGGTCTAATTCTAAACTGGGGGTGCAAATGGTCAAGATAGCAGGGATCGACAGTCTGACCATTTGATTATGATTATTGCACATCGAAAATGGGACAAATATTACGCGAGGTTAGTTACGACTATTAATTGCATCAACTTCAACTATTTTATTTAATTAAGTCAATTAGTTTCTTTAGTTTGTTAGTAAGAGTGTTCTTTAATTTTGGTCTAAAGTGTCGTATGAAAAGCATGGCAGATTCAAGGTACTGTTAATTATTCGTTTTAATAGTCTGCCACGTGACACTTGAGAGACAATAGTGCAACTTATTTCTGGTGCACTTATAATCTATTTTTTATAATTATCCTACTATTTGAACTCAAATGGGAATCGTTAAATCATTTTACTGAGTTGTAATATGTACTATGGGGGGTGTTTAAGATTCTCAAATGAGATACTGTAATATCTATAGCCTAAAGCCTTTTTTTGTTCATCAGTTAGCTTTTTTAGCAAGTACTGTGGAGAAGTTCATTATATCATAGTTAAATCAATAATTACGGAACCAAGACCCATGAGAAACATTCTTTCAATGTAATTCAACTATGCAGTGGTATCTATATGTTTAATTATCAGAATAAATTAGATGCTAACAATATATAATTTGCGAAATTATCACAATTTACTTATCTCCGGATACCTATATGTATGTTAATTAACCTTAGTATAAAATGAAACACACTCCCAGTAAATAATAGTACTATTTATCTAAGTATAATATGTTAGTTAAACTATACACATTCCAGAAAGAACTCATTTTCTAACTCTGTTTGAGCCATGTATGGTGTCCATGTAAACCACTCACGGCAAGTGCCACATATGTAAGCCAAGTGAAGTAATATTATTTGTATAACTAATGTTCTGAGTTTAGTCTGCATATGAGTACTGTGTGCCTGCAACTCTGCAAGTGTGTGCTCTTCTTGTCAGCTTTATGGTTCAAAAGTATTAAGGACAAAAGGTTGGTTCTTTTTTGGCAGTTTGGGAGCATTGATGGCAGTGCTTCATATCATATGAGATAATGGCTATGTTTATAAATGTAAAAACTAATATAAACCCAAACACAACGTTAGATAAATTTCAAAAACACAACTATGACATTATCACAGTGGCTATTAACAGCTTGACATTCAAATTGTTTGTGGAACTATAATCCAAAATGAAGGACATGGTAGTAAGAATCCATATCCATAATGCTTCTAATGTATATCTTATATTGGGTACTGTCATGCACCATTTAAGAGTCGTTTTGTCATGATGTCATCAAGACATCCGTATGTGAGCACTGGGGTTGAAGGAACGTTTAGATATATGGATCCATGCTATTTTTATTCAGGCAAACTTACAAGAAAGTACGATGTTTATGATTTTGGGGTTGTTTTACTTGAAGTGTTGTGTGGGAGGCCTGCAGTTGATGAAAGTATCGATGAAGATCGATGGGAGCACCATGGGCTCAAGACCGTATCCGTGAAGGAAAGCTCAATCGTACTATCGATACTAGACTCACAGGGCAAAACTTTAGCAAATCTTTTTAAAATTTTACTCATATTGCATGTCGCCGCCTGCATGATATTCTGAATCTGTGACATACCATTGCTGAGATCGTAGTCAGGCTTGAGATCATCCTTTAATTACAAAAGAGACCGGATTTTTCTAAAACGGAAGGGAAATTTGTTAATAAAGTATATTTTCTATCTGTATATCTGCTCTCACATTAGATGCTGAAGGTGAACCAAGCAATGAAACTGAAGGTAAGTGATTCTGCCATTCGAACTAAACTCTTTTTAGTTTTAATAGTGCCACGACATACAAACAAATTTTTTGGGTCTACATGACCCCATTATATGCTATTATCACTATAGTGAGGAGATGCTACTGTCATTATTGTCCACTCAAGAACAAAGAATTCCTAGGATATAACTAGACAAGCTGATATCATCATATCAGCCGTATGGTAAACACCGAGGTAAGAGCATTTAAGTTAAAATGCTTATTTCTAAAACAGTTAAATCAGTTATGTGTGTTTAAATTGTTGATAAGTATCTATGCATTAGTTGGTTGGTGCTTGCTTAGTTTAAAGCCAGATAAAGGAGTTTGCATATGCAACATTTGAAACCCGTTAATTTTATGGCATCTTACTATGTCACATAAAAAACGGTTTCATTAACGATAGTATTTTGTAAATTTAAACTTCAAATCTGTTATTCACCTGATTTCCTAAGTGCTTGCTTAGTTTTAAAGGTGATATAGCAGTTTACATAAGCAACGTGTAAAAACCCATTTAATGTATGGCATCTTACAGTGCAACTTAAAAAGCAGTTTCATTAACAATAATAATTTGGAGATTTAAATTTCGAACAAGTTGTTCACCTTATTTCCTAAAAAAGTGTATTTAGTTGGTGCTTTCGTTAGCTAAAGATAGTTTCGGACCCTCGAAGTTATTGGACCAGTCCACAAACGTTATATTTGGGATATTTGGGATGTTAGTTGAGGACTTGGTTAGTGTATATAGAATATTAAGTGGCTTTAAACTGCGTAAAGCTTGATGAGCTGAACCCATGACTAGCAATTCCTGAAGCAATTGCCACACCAGCTAGCTTTATTTGAATTTATTAATGTTCTTATTTTGCCAGTAAATTAAATATCTATTTTACATTTTCACTCTTTACAACATGTGTAGGTTTGAGAGATTCGCGAAGAGGTTACATAAAACTCACCTTTTATTTCCCGATATCATTTACGGGGGTAGTAGTTGCCTTCTCATACAGGTATCTATTAGACTTCTTTTATTTCCCGGCATCTATCAGACTTCTAAACGTTTATTTTGACTGTAGGTAAACGTATTGTAGTTAATGAGTATGAAACCTAAGGTGTCTACTCATATTGATACCTGTGACATCGATATGTAATAGCCAAAAGATTAATCTATAAACTATCATTCCAAATCCGAGAGTCTAATATTTAATATATACGAAATGTTCGAATTTTAACACATGATAGTGTAGGAATCAGTTTAGAAATAGCAAAATTATAATAAATAAAACTTATTCATCGAAAAAGGGGATTACAAGGGGTAAGAGAAAATAGCTTCATTGCTGAAAAAAGACCTAAAAGTCCTTGATTATTCAAATGATCTCAGTAGTTTATAACCTGCAGCAAAGATAATAAATTATGTAGGAATTTTTTTCGTGTTCTATAAGGGAAATGATGTTGAATTAGTTGATTATTATTTCACCGATTCAACTAGAATAACCTTCTGCCCCGGGTTTGAAAACCAAGAAAGGTATATGATAGAGGTAAGCATCACATGTTATGAGCTTACAAAAATGTATATAGATGACTAAATATACCTTCTTACCTCTTTTTGGAGGATTAAATAGTAAAAATACAGAAGCTAGCAAATTGCCAAGTGATATTAATCTCCAATTGAGTAAGGCACCCGAAAAAGTAGAAAGGATGAGGTTATAAGGATTAAGCAGGTTACATCTTGAGAAGGTGATACGGTGGAGCTCAACTAAAAACGAAGGTCTGAAATTTGCATTGGTACAACACCAATTCTTGCATAAGTTTGTGAAGGTGTGAGCATTGTAAGGCATTGGTGCCTGAGTATGTTGTGGCAGCGAGTGACCTTCAAGTGGCAAAAGAGGAGACAAAGGGATGGTGCCTACTATAGACGAACAATAAGCAGGGATGCTAACAGACAACAAGGTAACTTAATCAGCAATTGTAAAAGACAAAAAGATAACTTAATCGTAGATGGTAAGAGATGATAAACGTAAGACTTCCATACAACTATGATAGTGCACACATCTGTGATTATTTTATATGATCAACAAACGAACAACTTGGTTCTTATTAATATTAATCATTTTTATGCTGAGTTTGTACCTCGAATAAAGATGAAGAATCATGTATTATTTTACAACCACCATTGGAGATTAGCATAATTCACGATGTCCGTGACCGTGAGTACAATATGAAGACACCAACGTTATATGCAAATGATGGTCCCACAACAATGATATTGATCAGCATAAACAACTATTTGGACTACAGGGGCTTATGAGATATGCTTCATCAAGTACGATTATTATCACATTTGTTTATTTCTAATGGTTGTCTATATTTCTTAATTCCGAGTGAAAAACAATTGGTATTTGGTAACATACTTATTTGTTTGGAGATCATTTTTTTAATTTGAAATAGCTAAAAGAAAGCGGACGTTCAAGTCAATAAACAAGATTTAAAGTTGCATTATACTTAGGGGTGGTTATAATTTTAGGTGGCGTTTAGTACATTAGAGTGGGATATTCGGCAAATTTTGTTTTGATGGTAAATCTTATGAAATAGTGGTTATAAATAGTGTGAGGTTAGTGTGGCGGTATGTTCAAGATACACGTTTTAGCGACAAGGGT